>JAYMFU010067646.1:0-11423 GCA_036784835.1 Phaeophila floridearum
CGTCACTGTCACCGAAGCCCAAGTCGCCAGGCGCGAATACTTCAGGACCTAGCGCCCAAAGCCCGTTGAACCACAATTCGCGCCGGCGGGGCGGAGCGCACAGCAACACGACCCCGGAGCGACCATCGCCTTGCAGGTGCACGGCACACGCCCTCAAGGTGTCCATATCCTCAATGTTAAGGTAGAAGAACCGGTGGAGCTCTTTGGACAGAACCCGGCTCAAGCTGGCCAGGGTAGCAGCCCGGTCGGTTGTTCGAACCACGCCCGCGCCGCCGTGGCAGGCAGCCGCGGCCTCTAGCTCAAACCGCGCTGCAACAAAAGGCGTGTTGCGCTGTGCCTCGCCTCCATCAAACTGCACGCGGGGGTCCCCACCGACCAGCAATCCGAACGGGACTTGGTCACGCACAATGTCTTCGACGGTGAACAGCATGGTGGAGGCAGTTGGAGGAGCCGCCTAGCGCAACGCATTCGGTCCACGAGCAGCTGCGCTAGTGTAAGTTGGTGATTGTGTTGTCTTCACGACAATGCATCGCGATTATCAATCAGTATGGATAGCGTTCCGTAAGATTATGTACAAGATGCCAAGCTGAACACGCGCTTACATCGACAGGGACGGACAGGGACAGTAAGGAAGAAGGTCGCAGTATAGGAGCCTTTCAATCACAGAAAGCACCAAAAAAACGACTGGGGCGTGTCGCTAGGGAAGGCATTGCCTTCAAAGCAGCGATGGCCCGCTGCACGGCCGTTTACGTTGCGTGCAAGCACAGGTCTACTGCACAAGACCACACCCTAAACTCCAAGCTCAAAGGGCTACAAACTGCTTAAATCTGTGGATCTGCACCTCGATGCACGCATGCATGCTCTCGAGACTTTACAACGTGGCACCAGTTGGTGTTGCGAAACACGGAACGCTGATGAAGCAGATGAGGATCTTTCTGAAAGCCAAACTGCTTCCTCTGCAGTGTGAAATCCAGCTGAAGTGATTGAGGACATCAGCTGAGCAGCAGGCTCACATGCATGGGCTCGAGTGAGCAGCACTTGCTGCTCAGCTGTTGGGTTGGGTACAGCTGAGGCAGCTGTTCTTTAGCAGAGTAGCTGCTCGGTGAACTCTGTTCAGGGCCACTAACGAGCAGCTGGTTTGAGGTGCAGCTTCAGCTGCCCTCCCACTCCACCCTAGTATTGGCTTGTTTGTTAAGAGTCGCCAAGGCGTTGATCGGTAGGTCTTCCACATCGGATCGATGGCACACATGGCCACGTGAAGTGTTGTGGCGGCATTTCAGGGGAGAACCCTGAAGCTTCGCAAGCATCTGTTCTCTACCAGCTCGCACAACTAGCCAGAAAATGGTGTTTTGATGGCTGTAGCTGACTCATGTAGTTAAGGCTCCACCGACCGTGGCATGCAACACCGTTGGTTCCACAACATGATTTGGTGTTTTGCGCCAAATGCATCTTGTGCTTTGGTGCCTTGCACATGCCTGGGACTAGTTCAATTCAGCAGCGACTTTGGCAAGTACAGGGTATACGTTTGGGCATTGCCTTTCATGGATTACACCATGCTTGGTGGTTTTGTGTCCGTGAGCACAGAAGCCAGCATCTTTCGCATGTTAGTGTTGAGTTATTGTGCTGACATTCAGCGCTTGGACAAGAGTAGTGTTACCAAATGCGTGCATGGTTGCCGGTACAAGCCCCCGCACTATATCAAATTCCACCAATTGACAAGCACGATGCACACCTGGAAGCACTCAAGGTGTTTCGCCCAAGGTATGCAGGCGGGTTGACTGCCATGATTACTACACTGAGGATTTCGGGCAATGTGGAAGCACGTGTCTGATGATACAACCTGTTTGAATTCACAGATCCCATTGCTTCTCCATTACGTAAATGAAAAACTAATTAAGCATGAACCGCGTGCAAGCCAACACTCAACATGCTACTTGCACCAGCAGCAGTCTTGGTTTCAGCGAATTTGTGGCTGGGTGTTGAGAGTGCAATGAGAAGGTTTGCACAACCGCATGCCACCGATCTTGGTGTTAATGGGCTTACCAACCTCCAACCTTCTTCCTGTTTAGAAAGAGCACTGCCTTCCACACATCCAGAGAACGGTTGCAACGTGTTAACTTGTGCGCACGGTGGTGAGCATGATCCTGAAGCAGGGCAGTGCCGGTGACTATGGAGGAGTCAGCCTACCCAGTTCCAGGCCGGCCATATTCCAGCGATTTAAAACCAGTGATCATATATGTGATGCACTTGAATCGGATGAATGAAGGGAGCGCCTCGACGATTACGGGCTGTGTCAACCACAACACACACAGTACACTAACTGCATGTCCGCTAACCATGTGTTACACGTCTGCTGTGTTGCTGCCAAAATGTGTGTCCTCAGCTGGCCACCGCATGTTCACCTGCCCTTTGAGGTGAGCTTGTGGCTGTCATACTACTTGCTGCCGGAAGAGGCTCCGTTCCCAGAGAACCAACCAGCCCTTGCCACGTTGGTGTACCACATACTGCAGTCTGCAGGCGGTGTCTGAATCACACACAACACAATAAGTTAAGGCTTTCTTTGTGTGGTGCTGAGGTGCAAGTGCAGCGTTGCAATCTGAACCGCAGTTACTGATTTCTACATAATAACCCAACTTCCCTAGGCTTTCGCTGCCAGATGGATGTGCTGTGGTGCACGAGGAAGTTGAAGAGGTAATCTGGCTTGCTCCTGCACGGCTGGTGCTTTGGTAGGCCACGGCGACGCTGGCTCCTTCCACCAGCCGAGACTCTGCAGACAGTCTGGTGTCCATCAAAACCTGTGCTGCGCCACTTGCATCCAACGACCAGAATGAAACCCAGAGCGTTGTCGGCATCATTTTAACAGTGGAAATCAAGCAGCCGTCCTGTCCTCTGTCACCGTCAGAACAAACGCTGGTCGTGCAGGCAAACTCCATGCACAGATGAATCAGAGCTGGTATGCAGCATTGCAATCGAACGACAAAGGTACTGTACAACTCAAGGAAAAAAAGTACGAGCACTGCTTTGGACACAATTGGATCCAAGAGTGTACAGAGCTACTGCTTGTACAACACATGCAGCTGTGGTGACATTGAGACGTGCAAAGTGTCCGGCTCAAGTGTACATGAACAGCACAGACTGCAGCCTTCGGTCATGGAGACTGCTTTGCAGCCTTTTGTTTGGCCTGCAAACCAGGCTTGGGGCAGTTTCGCAATGCCTCGCGGACTCATGTGCACGAAGCCACGCACACCTCAGATAACACAACGGGAGCACATCAGGCGCTCCCAGGCCGGGCGCAACATGTGCAAAAATTGCAGCAAATCGGCTCAAGCAGGCGGGGCGCGGCTGCACACATGTGGCACAGGTGGCTTCGAATGCACATGTGGTACCCTCCACTGCAGGGCGGGGGGCGCTTGTCCGGCCCGTCCGCCGTCAACCTGTGGATGCGCCAGGGTGGCCGACGCCGGCACGTCAACCCGGGTTTGTGCAGCGAACCGGTGCAGATGCATGGGGTACATGCGGTCGATGTTGTCGGCTTGCTTGTGTGACGTGATCCACGGGCCGGCCCAGCCGATGGTCGTTTCAGACGTGGGTGTGGACACCACGGACCGCTCACTCCAGTCAGGCTCTGCAGCACAACGCCCTCGCGCCCGTGCAACCCCGATCACAGTCAAATGCGGGAGGTTGTCTCTTGAAGAGTGCACCACGCAACAGCATTGAAGACATCTGACGGGGGACAACCGAGTCATCTCGTGTTCGTGTGGCTCGGCTACCAACAGGCTGAACGCCCTTCGTACATGTTACAGATTGAACGTGAGGCAGAACACTGAGCTGGCAGTGGTGGCGCCAAACCGGGGTACTGGTGGGAACTCATACTGGTTTATGATGGAGTCAGGCTGATGGTGCCAGGCATACCATGCGCAACAGGGCGCTTATTGAAGGACGGTAGCTTGGCTTGCGACCAGGGCAGCGCCAGCCGTGCCACGGCGTTCGAACTGGGCTCCGAGTCTTGAGGCCGAATGGCAGGGCGGCACCTGCACGCTGAGCCACCCATGGTGACCACCCGCCTCCAGCGAACCGCTCAGTCGGAAGGGAGTGGGAAGTATGTCCGGCGCGGAGAAAAGCAGGACCCGTGCGGCTGGGAGCCGGGCGGTCGCTGACTCAGCCCGCACACACCGTTCGCGAATCGCCTGCAGGTGCCGCTCGTGTGCACGCAAGCGTTCGGCAAAGCTGTCGAGGCTCTCGGGTTTCGGCACGCTGCCCGCCTGGTCTGGCCGCTGCCGCTCGCTGGGGTGGACGCTGATGGGAATGGACATGCTGCTGGGAGCGCCTGGCTTGTAGCCGCGCGCCGCGACCTCACCTGCGCGCGCGATGGCGGCTTCCGCCTGCGCAACCTTCTCCCGGGCGATGCTCATGAGGTCGGCGTGGTACATCGCCTCGGGCCCGGCAGCAGCAAGGAAAAGCCGTGACACTGGGGCGCCTGGGTGGCAGTCGACGTGGTCTCCTTTGGCACACCGTCCACAATGCTTCCCTGCGCAATTCATTGGTGAGGCGAGGAGCTCGATGGCACGCACGGCCGTAAGTGTGTGTGCATGCATGTCCCCGTCAGATTGGTCAGATTCCATTGCGCTCAGCCGGGATCCGCGGAGCTGCGGCTATCGCACCAAATCCGGAGGCAAGTTTCCCCTTTTCTCGTTGTCCAGCGCGCGAGCAGCGCCACAGTACCACTGTAATGCATGCAATGGCGCCGCGGACCGTTGCGACTCGCCTCGCTTGGCCTCGCGAGCCATTGCTGCAACCGTACCCTGAACAATACGTTGATTTCGCTTATGTAACAGGGCCCTGCAGGGCCATTGTCACAGCTGGTAAATTCGGCATGAGCGCACGGGCCCATCACAATGCGTCGACGTCCCAGCGGATCATGCTCGGCCAGCTCGGCAGCCAGCGTGACAACAGCAGCTTGCCCGGCTGCACCCATCGATACGAATCGAGCGAAACGATCGCTACAGGCAAGCTGTACGCGAATAGCTGAGCGCGCCAAAAGAAAGCGCGCCGCAAATGGTGCACAGCGCCTACCAAAACAAGCACACTGTAGGCGCTGCGGCCGGCTTCGAACTCGCGAAGCAGACAAACAGTCTCAAAGCAAGATTCCAATCTTACGTTGCAGTCGTGATCCACGTGAAACGCTGAGCACGCCAGGAGTGAGCAACGAAGCGTGCGACATTTGAACTGCCCACACGTCTCCCCAATCACAAGAACGGGTCCACCAGCTCAATCCGAGCATTACCCCGGCTTTCATCAAGCGAGACAGTACATGAATACTGTTAATCCAGCACGCTTCGTATTGCACTGCCGTTCGCGCGCTGCAGTTCGCGCAGCAGACTCACGGCAGCCGAGCTGTACACCTTTCGTGCCAATATGAACATCGTTTTGGTTGCCACCCCGTGCGCCCAGCTGGTCCAGCGACAGGGTAGAACACCAGGGAACACACAGCGTGCCTTCTATTGACTATGCTTTGTCGCTCTGCATGCTGTGCTGTACATGCCCGTTCGCTGTGTCGCCACCAAGTGTGGCAGACTGGCTCACCCTGGGGGTGAGCCAGTTCTGACACCGACACCGCTGATATGTCCCCAGCCCTCAAGCTCTGCGCAAACTCTGTAACTACTGGAGGTTCCCAGAACCTCTGTTGCACCGGTTGCTGGCCCCTGGGGGTCCGTGCACAACCAGCGTGATGGTGGTGACACGCAGTGGTGCGCTTGTGCACGAGCCTAGCACATGAGCGTGTGGCGGGTGTGCATGAGGGTTGGAGGGGTCAAAAACGTACATGTGAATATGAATTCATGGGGATTTTCCTGTGCCGTAGCCCCAGTATGGCCGCTTGCTGTGTGACCACCAGGTCCAGCAAACTGGCTAAACCTGAGGGTGAGCCAGTTCATCCTCGCCAACACTGCGCCCAGCAATGAAATCTTGCGCACAAGCTCCCTGTACGAATTCAACTTGTCCTGGCCCTCTGTTGCACCGCTGGATCCTGGGGGTACGTGGTACGCTGATTGTGCCAGTGGTGACAAGCAGCCGCGCACATGTGCACGAGCGGCCCAGATGAGCGTGCGGCGGGTGCGCAGAAGGGTTGCGGATGTTGAAAACATGTTTATGGATCCATAAACATGTTATGATTACATGTTTGGCTGCCTTTGCCGTAGCCCCAATATGGCCGCTTGCTGTGTGCCCACCAAGTGTGGCGAACTGGCTCACCGTGAGGGTGAGCCAGTTCATCCATGCCAACACCGCGCCCAGCAACGAAATCTTATGCACTAGCTCCCTATACAAATTTGACTGGTCTTGACCATCTGTTGCGGCCGCCGCTGGACCCTGGGTGTCTGCGCACGATCACCGTGCCGGTGGTGACATGTGATGATGCACGTGTGCGCGAGCGGCCACGTGAGCGTGTGGCCGGTGTGCACAAGGGTTGCGGATCTCGACAACATGTATATGAATATGCATGCATGTTTATCTGCCTGTGCCGCAGACCCAATATGGCCACTTGTTGTGTGCCCACCAAGTGTGGCAAACTGGCTGGTGACCCAGTTCATCCACGCCAACACTGCGCCCAGCAACGAAATCTTGTGCACAAGCTCCCTACAACCATTTGGCTTGTCTGGGCCCTCCGGTACACCAACCGTAGGACCCTGGGCGTCCGTGTACCATCAATGTGCCAGTGGTGACTCGCACAGGTGCACGTGAGCACGGCCGGGCCACATGAGCATGTGGCGGGTGTGCAGAAGGGTTCCAGGTGTCAACAACATGTACGTGAATATGGATGCATGTTTGCTTCCTTTTGCCGCAGCCCCAGGATGGGCGCTTGCTGTGTGCCCACCAAGTGTGGCAAACTGGCTCACCGTGAGGGTGAGCCAATTCATCCACGCCCACACCGCGCCCAGCAATGAAATCTTGCTCACAAGCTCCCTATACGAATTTGGCTAGTCTTGAGCGTCTGCTGCACCCGCCGCTGGACCCTGGGGACCCTTGCACAATCAGTGTGCAAGTGGCGACACGCAATGTTGCACGAGCGGGCCAGATGAGCATGCGGTAGATGTGCAGAAGGTTTATGGGTGTCGACAACATGTATATGCATATGGATGCATGTTTGTCTGCCTATGCCGCAGCCCCAATATGGCCGCCTGGTGTGTGCCCACCAAGCGTGTCAACTGGCTCACCCTGAGGGTGATCCAGTTCATCCACGCCAACACTGCGCCCAGCAATGAAACCTTGTGCACCAACTCCCTATACCAAATCAGCTTGTCTTGGCCCTCCGGTGCTCGGACCGCTGTACCTTGGGGGTCCGTGAGCCATCAGTGTGCCAGTGGTGACACGCAAAGGTGCACGTGAGCACGACTGGGCCACATGAGTGCGCAGTGGGTGAGCAAAAGGGTTGCTGGTGCCTACAACATGTACATGAATAAGGACGCGTGTTTTTTTGCCCCTGCCGTAGCCGCAATACGCCCGCTCGCTGCGTGCCCACCAAGTGCGGCAAAGTGGCTTGCCCTCAGAGGTTGAAACAGTTCATCCACGCCAACACCGTGCCCAGACATGAGGTCTGGCACATATGCTCCCTATACGAATTCGGCTTGACTTGACCATCTGGCGCACCCATTGCTGGACCCCGGCAGTCCGTGCATGATCAGTGTGCCAATGTTGAGATGCAGCGGTGCACTTGTGCACGAGTGGACCACATAAGCACACGACGGGTGTGCAGAAGGGTAACGGGTGCTCATGACACCCTGTGGTACGCCCACGCCAGGCCCACGCTGCGCCCCACAGCAACACGCTAGCTCCTGTGCACCCCAGTGCCAATGATTGTCACTGCTACTATTTGGGTGCACGTGGACATGCACCAGGCAGTGGCTACAGCACACACCCATTATGTGACTCTGATTGTATGATTTTTCGGCTTGGACATGCCCAATCTTGGGTGCCCGGGCTGGCGTACGAAGCATGCTATGACGTCCACCACACACAGAATCCCAGCACTCTGGCATGTGCAGCACAGCATGCAAACCGATCACACATAGTACATGGCGGGCAGATTGCACTGTGATTCCCCTGACGTTCCCCTGGCGCTGTGGCTGGATCAGCTGGGCTGACTCGATTGCAACCTGAACAATGTTTTGATTCGAATGGAAGGCTGACAGCCTGGCTGCCATCTGTGCGCAAAACGGCCGTGGAGCACGAAAGCTAGTTGATGAGCAATGTACATGTTATTCATAACTTGTCTAAGCCGTCGCCGTGCTCTGATTGAACAGGTGGACCAGTCCGTGTCACTGGGGCGGTGTGGGCAGGTTCTCGAGCGCTTTTGCCTGGCGTGCTCAGCGTTTCACGCAGTACACGGCTGTAACGTAAGTTTGGGTTGTTCATTAGAGAGTACTTGTCTGCTTGGCGAGTCCAAACCCGAGCGCAGCGGCTGGAGTGTGCTGGTGCAGCTGAGTGTGGTGTTGGTTTGCTGCGGAGCGCGCGGGGTACCGTTTGCAGCGCGCTTTCGTTTGGCGTGCTCGGCGTTTCGCGTAGAGCTTGCCTGTGGCATTCATTTGATGCGATTCGTATTGATGGGTGCAGCAGGACAAGCTGCTGTGCGGTAGTCGGCTGGTTGCCGAGCTGGTCCGGCTGCTCATGACGACGGCATGCATTGTAATAGCCGGCTGAAGCCAAGTTTACCAGGTGTGACAGGGCCGGCATGGTATACCGAAGTTAGGGAAAATAAGCTATTGTTCAGGGCTCGGCTTGGAGCACAGGTTGCCAGGCCAAGCGAGGCGAGTCGCAACGGTCGGCGGCGCCATTGCATGCATTACCGCGGTGCTGTGGCGCTGGCTGCTGAACGAGGATTACGGGCTGGTGAACCGGATCATCACCGCCTTCGGCGCCGATCCGGTCAGCTTTTTCCAGAACCCCGATATCGCGCTTTGGACGATGGTCTGGATCACCGGCTGGAAGCTGATGGGATTTGCCACGCTGCTGCTGTCGGCCGCAAATGGCACCATCGATCCCGGCTATGTCGAGGCCGCGCGGATGGACGGGGCGACACGCTGGCAGATCGTTCGTGATATTCGCCTGCCGCTGCTGTCGCCGACGATCCTGCTGCTGACGATGATGACCATCCTGTTCGGCGCGCAGTGGAGTTTTGTCTATATCAACGCGATCACCGATGGCGGCCCGCTGGGCTCGACCACCAACGTGTTCTTCCTGATGTGGAAATACGGGTTCCAGACGTTTTCCGCCGGCTGGAGCGCCACCGCGGGGGTGATGACCTTCGTGGTGTTCGGGCTGATCGCGCTGGCCCTGTTGACCCTGTCCAGAAAGCTTGCCTTCCATGACAACTAAACCCGCCCTCTCCGGCCTGGCCACCCATGCCGTCATGGTGCTGCTTGCCCTGGTGGCGGTGGTGCCGGTCTATTGGATGGTGGCCACCGCGCTGCGTCCGGAAACCGAGCTGTTCTCGACCACGCTCTGGCCGACGCGGCCCAGCCTGGAGCATTTTGCGTCTGTGTTGGAGGTGATTCCGATGCTGCGGATGCTGTGGAACACCTGGCTGATGGCCGCCGCAACCGCGCTGGCACAGATCGCGACGGCGCTGTTTGCCGCCTATGCGCTGACGCAATGGCGGTTTCGCGGGTCCAACCTGGTGCACAGCCTGATCGCCCTGTCCTGGCTGGTGCCGTTCCAGGTTACGATGATCCCGAATTATGTCCTGGCCACCAAGCTGGGCCTGTTGAACAGCCTGACCGGGCTGGTGCTGCCCAATGCCGCCGCCGCCTTTGCGGTGCTGGTGCTGTACAACGCGATGAAGTCCTTTCCCAAACAGGTGATCGAAGCCGCCCGCATGGACGGCGCCGGCCATTGGCGCATCCTGTGGCAGGTGGTGGTGCCCAACCTGCGGGCGGCGCTGGCGTCGCTGGGCGTCCTGGCCTTCATATCGGCATGGAACGAATATTTCTGGCCGCTGCTTCTGATCCGCAAGATCGACAATGCCGTGGTGCAGATCGGCCTGCAGATGTTCATGTCGCAGGAGGGCAATCAATGGGGCGCGCTGATGGCGGCGGCGACGCTTGCCTCGCTGCCAGTCCTGGCGATCTATCTGGTGCTGCACCGGCAGGTCATTGAAAGCTTTATGAAATCGGGGATCAAATGAGCGAAGCGAGCACGGCACGGAAACTGCAACTGGATGGCGTGCACAACATCCGCGATCTGGGCGGCCTGTTGCGCGATGATCGCCGCACCACGCGGCGCGGCCGGGCCTATCGGGCCTGCGGGATGGATGGCCTGAGCGCCGCCGGCGAGGCAGCCTTGCTGCGCACGGGGGTCGGCCACGTGATCGACCTGCGGTCACCCGCCGAGATCGCCGCGATTCCCGGCCCGTTCCACACCCATCCGGGCCGCCGCGAGGTGTCGCTGTTCGAGGGGCTTGCACCGCTGGCCCAATGCCTGCGCCAGGCGCCCCAGGCCGGCTTGGCCAATCGCTATATCCTGGCGCTGAAACAGGCGCCGGCACAGTTTGCCCGGGTGTTCCGGCTGATCGCCCAGCCCGGCGACAGGCCGGTGCTGTTTCATTGTACCGCCGGCAAGGACCGCACCGGCCTGATCGCGGCGCTGCTGCTGGCCCTGAACCAGGTCGAGTATGAACAGATCGTGCAGGACTATGCCGCCACCGCAACGCTGGGCGCGGATCTGCTCGCCCGGCTGCGTGCCCGCGCCCTGTTGCGGGGGGACGAGCCGGCCCTGGTCGAGCAGGCGCTGCGATCCGATGCCGCCACGATGGCACAGGTCCTGACCTGGATCGACAGCCACCACGGCTCCGTCGCCGGCTATCTCTCCGCCACCGGGTTGGACGCCGACAGCCTGGATCGGCTGGCGCGGATGCTCTAGCGTTCGATGCCACACCCGCCAAGTGGCTCGGCCGGCTGACGTTCCGGCCCGCGCCCTCGCCTGACCGCAGCCGCCCGCAATCCGGCCGGATCGCGGCGGGCTGGGCTTTCACCATCTTGTCAGATCGGCAGGATCACCGGCTTGCCGTCGATCAGGTGCACCTCGACCTGGGCATCATACAGCTGGCTCAGCACCTCGGGGGTAAACACCGTCGCCGGCGGGCCCTCGTTCAGCACCTGGCCGTCCTTGACGGCGATGACGTGATCGGCAAAGCGCGCGGCGATGGTCAGGTCGTGCAGCACGGTGACAACGGTGCGTCCGGACCGGCTGCGCTGCGCCAGAAGCCGCATCACCCGGCGGGCATGGGTCAGGTCGAGGTTGTTGAGCGGCTCGTCCAGCAGCAGAACCTCGGTTTCTTGTGCCAGCGCCATGGCGATCAGCGCGCGCTGCTGCTGGCCGCCCGACAGGGTGTCGAGGTGACGTTCAGCCAAGTCGCTCAGTGCCAGGTCCTG
>JAYMFU010067868.1:0-11388 GCA_036784835.1 Phaeophila floridearum
CAAATGTTGTCTCAACTTTTCAGTTAAACGACTAATTCAAGTTGCTGCTTTCAATCGAGGCTGATAATATATTTCTTCAGGTGCTGTGTTATTTTGCCCATCAATTAAAGTGGTTAGATCTTTTTCAACGTTCTGCTGAAATTGTGCATTCAGCAACTCTGATAAACATAAAGAAAGAAACAATGCAACAAACGCTTTTTGCATAAGTTTTTCCATCTTTATGAGTTCTAAAAGCAGATATTAAAAAATCAATTTTCGAAAATTTTTTTATATTTAAAGAAGGAGTAGAAGATGTAATTTTATCTAATTTACTTTCCCAGTCAATTTTAGATAAATCTTTTGGAATTATGGAATAACATGCATTATTATTTGGGTACACTAAATTGCCTATTTTTATAAATATTTGAAGACATTCCAGTATAACTGGTTTATTGTCTGTAAGTGCATTTAGCTGTTTTTCTAATGAATCTAAATAAAATATTAAAGCTTTTAAAAAATTTTTGTGCTTTTTTATTTCTTGTGTAAATGCGTCTAAATCAAAAAAGACTTTGCTTGCGTCTACGCCTATGTCTTTTAATTTGTCGTGTATTTTGTTATTGTAAATATTTAGCTCTTTTTCGTCTAAAAAACGATAATTGGTGTTTTTTGCAATAAATATCGGTGAAGAAGAATAAATAACAAGCATTTAATTAAAATTTAAATATATGCATATGTTTTCCAAGTAATTGCAAAGCAAAAGCTTGATTTGGTATTTTATTTGATCTATAAATTATAGCATTCCTTTTCCCGCCAAGGTTTATTGTTATTTAATTTATAAAGGTTAAAAAAAAACCTAAAATAGTTAACAAACAAGTAAAACCAGCAACGCGTAGCGTAACATACCAAAGCGAAGCGTATCATTGTAATTGCAAATCAATATCGCAGTAACAGTTAAATAGGGCCCACGCTTTCTTCTTTCTTGGTTTTGGGGGCTGTAGTTTAGTTGGTAAAACGTTTGCTTTGCACGCAAATGATAGCAGTTCGAATCTGCTCTGCTCCATTATGAAATGAAGGATTATAACAAAAATAAAAATAGCCATTCACATAATTTATAAAAAGAAAAGAAAAGGGAAATATGTCTCTCCGGAAACGTTTACGGTAACGGTTGTGCAACCGGGTTACCGAAGGTTTTTGTTACCGAAGGTTTTTGTTACCGAAGGTTTTTCGTAGGGTGCCCTATGTAGCAAATACGTAAAGCGCCGTCATTTCGACTTCGGATGCAATAGCAATAAAACGCCTTTTTTCTTTCAGTTTTAGGAATTGAAGCCTAACCCGGTTTGGTACTAGACTGTAAATCTAGCGACAAAAGTCATTGAAGGTTCGAATCCTTCCGGTTCCAGAAATTAAAAGAATTTATAAAAATAAAAAGCAGTTAAATTGTAATATATAAATATCAATCAAGAAATGTTTTTAATAAATGAAGACAAAACTTTAACACCAGGTACTGGTACTGGAAAAAATTTAAGCATATTAAAACAACCGGTTTTAAGTGTCGTAAACGAGCATTTAATCGCGTACCCTGTACCATCAAACTTAAATTATTTTTGGGGTTTTGGAAGCCTTGCGGGAATTAGCCTAGTTATTCAAATAGCCACCGGAGTATTTCTTGCCTGCCACTACACTCCAGATGTTAATTTGGCCTTTAGTTCAGTTGAGCACATCATGAGAGACGTACAAGGAGGGTTTTTATTGCGCTACATGCACGCCAATGGTGCAAGTATGTTTTTTATGGTAACTATGGCACATATTTTGCGTGGTCTTTATTATGGATCGTACCAAGCCCCAAGAGAAGCCGTTTGGTGTATTGGAGTACTTATTCTATTTTTAATGATTGCAACAGCTTTCATGGGCTACAGTCTACCCTTTGGTCAGCAGAGCCTATGGGGAATAAGTGTAATTACGAGTTTATTTTCGGTAGTTCCTTTCGTAGGAACAGAATTAGTTCAGTGGTTATGGGGTGGCTTCTCCGTAAACAACGCAACTTTAAACCGATTCTTTTCTTTACACTACTTACTTCCCTTTTTAATAGCTGGTGCCAGTATAGTGCACATCGCCGCGTTACACCACAAAGGAAGTAACAACCCATTAGGAATTAATGCGTCTGCAGATAAAATAAACTTTTACCCCTACCTAGTTTATAAGGATCGTGTAGGTCTGTTAATATTTATGATTGTGTTTAGTGGGCTTGTTTGGTTTGCTCCAAATGTATTAGCTCATCCGGACAATAATATTCCAGCAAATAGTTTAGTGACTCCTTTAAGCATTGTTCCGGAATGGTACTTTCTAATTGTGTACTGTATATTACGTAGTATTCCGAATAAAACAGGCGGAGTTTTAGCAATTGCGCTAGTGTTTGTTGCTCTACTAGCCCTGCCGTTCATTGCAACCAGCCCAATCCGGTCTTCGAATTTTCGTCCGTTTCATAGAAAAGCGTTTTATTTATTTGTAAGTGCTTGTTTTGTTCTTTCATGGGCAGGGTCTAAACCAGTTGAGCAGCCTTACATTTTTATAGGGCAAACTGCTACCGCTTACTTTTTCTTGTATTTTTTTGTTTTAGTACCTGCGCTAGGCTGGTTTGAGTATTATTTATTAACACGGAAAAATTTAGCTTAGCGTACTTTATCACGAAGCTCGACATTGATTGTTCACCTCCCTCAATTCCAATTGTCATTGCATGCGAGTTTTTACCTCAAATACCTTCAAATACCGTACGAGAACCGTACGAGTAAAAACTACGTTTTTTTCTTCGTACTACGTCGCGCGTACTTCGTACTTCGTCGGGCTAAGGTAAAATTTTTACACGCATTGTTTGAGTTTTTACTTCAAAAAAACTACGTTTTTTTTCTGTTTTTTCCCCCTTTGGCCTTCGGGGCAAAGGCAGCGAAGCAGGGTACACTTCGTTACCGAAGGGCACAAAGTTTTTTTGGAGTAAGAAAAATCATAGGTGAGCTTGCTAAAAAATCTACGATGGAGTTGAAAAAAACTACGTTTTTTTTTTCTTCAACGTAGTTTTGCTACCTCCCCCCCACACAAAGCTTCTCCTTCGCTCCTAATAAAAGATAAAGGAAGGCTGAAAAAAAAAAAGTAACTGTCTTATACGTATTCGTTTTAGAACTAAAAATCGTGTTTCCCATGTCTGCCTTCCTTTAGAAAGTGAACGTGTGCATATTCCACAAAATGACTTATGCGCCCTTGCACAGAATCGGTAATGTAGCGAGCTTTTAACTCGTCACCTGTAAGGTATTGTAGGTTCAAATCCTACAGGGCGCAAATCACGATGTAAGAAAAGAAATATTGCGACCAAAAAACAATTATCATACACAAAGTGTTTATTTGTAATTGAAATCATACTGTAAACTCATTATATTTGAGAGTTTCGATTTAAAAAAACAAAAAAAAAAAATATAAAACGCCAAATGCAATCCCTGCAACAGTCATATATATCATTATAAGCAAGGCCGGAAAAAACGAATTGTTCAGTTTTTTCCCCGAAGAAGGTTACGCTTCGCATCCGTAAAAAAACGAAGTTTTTTTCGGGTGGGTTGCTAAGGTTGAAAAAAAATCGTAGATTTTTTTCTTCATCTTCGATTTTCGAAAGCGTTGAAACGAAGTTTCTACCGCCTTAAAAACCAAAGAGCGAGGGCAAGAGTCATTTCAACTGTTTTTTATTTTAATTTTAAAAAGCGAAGCTTCTAGAAAAGCGTAGCGAAGAAAGTTTAAAAAGCGTAGCGAAATAAAAATACATCTTATGGCTTAATGGTTAAAGCGTGGTCTTGATAAGGCCAAAAGTGCTGGTTCGAGTCCAGCTAAGATGAAACTTAACACGCAATGTATGTGCGTGTTAAGCAAACTGCTAGTTAATAGGCATACATCAAATCAGGACGCGGCGAAACTTAATTGGTACATCACAATCACAATGTGTGCCTTTGCTTTGCTTTTTTTACCCGTCCGCATTCGCTTTCGGTCTTCGGTTGCCACCGGCGACGTAGTACGAAGAAAAAAACGTAGTTTTTACTCGTACGGCTTTACGTAGTTTTTGGCGTAGCGAAGCAACGTACGAAAAAAACGCTTTAAAATGCTTGTAATGCTTATGTAGATTCGCGGATAAGCAGATGTATTTGAGATTGAAAATATGTGATTATGCAAAAACATCCTTTTCATTTAGTTGACCCAAGCCCCTGGCCAATATTTGCCTCGTTAGGTTTATGGGGCCTTACCACTGGCCTAGTTGGGTGGTTCCACTCATACAATTATGCATACGCGTTGGCCTTGGCCAGTTTTTTAAGCCTTGTATACGTTGCGGTCGTTTGGTGGCGTGATGTTTTACGGGAATCTGTTTATCAAGGGCACCATACTAAAAGCGTACAAAAAGGCATTATGTATGGTATGATACTATTTATTGTTTCCGAGGTTATGCTATTTTTCGGAGTTTTTTGGGCTTTTGGACATAGCTCTTTGGCACCAACAATTGACATCGCAGGGGTCTGGCCCCCTCGTGGTATTCAAGTTCTAGATCCTTTTGGCATCCCCTTTTTAAATACCTTGATTTTACTTACAAGTGGAGCAAGTGTTACATGGGCGCATTATGCACTATTACTTGGGTCTAATCATGAAACTCAAAAAGCGCTTGTAATTACTATAATTTTAGCAGCTATTTTTACAGGTTTTCAAGGCTTTGAGTACTTAACAGCAGGTTTTACTATCAGTGACTCCGTATACGGATCGTGTTTTTATTTGCTTACAGGGCTACACGGAGCCCATGTCGTTGTAGGTACTTTATTTTTAATGGTTTGTTTAGCAAGAGCGACGTTTGGTCAGCTAAGACCAGACCACCACTTAGGGTTTGAACTGGCAGCAATGTACTGGCATTTTGTCGATGTAGTTTGGCTATTTTTGTTTATAGTAGTGTACTACTGGGGTTCGTAACCGTACACATAAATGTACGCGAAAAAAAGTAAAGCTTTGCTTTTCTTCCCCCCTTCCTTTTTCAACTCGTCGCCGCTTTAAAAAAAACGTAGTTTTTTAAAAGCTACAACCGAAAAATCTACGATTTTTCTTAGCACGCTTATCGTAGATTTTTCTTACCACATCCACGTTTTACTACCCGGTAAATGCTTTGTTGCTTTTTGCGCGTAGCGCATACATCCTTATTCTTTTAAAAAAATGACAAACTTTTGTTTCCACAAAAGTTAGAATAGCAGCTGAGAATTGCAGTTTAATTCAATGCATTTAAACTTTCGCTTACTTGGTGAAAATGGTAAACACGGAAGCTTCAAAAGCTTTTGAAACGCAAGTGTTCGTGCTGGTTCAAGTCCAGCAGTAAGTATCCGCTTTAATTTTCGTTTATGGTCAGGCTCACTGCTTGAAAATCGTAGATTTTTTACACCCCGTACTTAGCGTTGCCCCCATTGATTTTTTGTACAACAAAAATAAAATAGCATATAAAGCACAATTTTCTCTATGCACGTTCATGTACGCGCGCGGTCCTTAAAAACCGTTGCCGTAAAATTTCGTTTTTTTTTTTCGGGGTCGAACGTAGTTTTTTGTACTATGTCGTCGAAAAGCGTAGGTGTTCAAATGAGTCGGGAAGTCTTCGTTTTTACCCCGTCAAAAAAACGAAGTTTTTTTCGGTTTTTACCCTGAAGGTACACTGGCGTTACCAAAGGGGGGGGGGGGGCGAAAAATCTACGATTTTTCAAACGTCTATGCAACCTTCACACTAAAAAACTTAACTCTTAAGCGCATATTAAATTAAGGAAAAATGAAAGTGCTTGTGTTTGAATTTATTTGTCGAATTATGTATTCATCGTGTTTATTGGCTTTGTTGTACTGCTTTTCTTATCTGAATCAAGGATTACAACATGACTACTTTTCCGGTATATTTTCAAGCCATTATCAAGCTGTGGACTTTAATAGCTACGAAAACGCGCGGTGTGAACTTGTTCGTATTCTGGAATGTGATGTTGAAAACAAATACCGGACAGTGTGTGAACATGATCACAGCAGCCATTCATCCTACGAAGTGAAAAAAAAGTCGTCATACTGGGAAGATGTAGAGTCCGAAGTTCGAAGCCCGAACTTTGAGTTCGAAAAAAAGCGACCCTTTCTTTTCCTTGTGGTCAATACGCAAGCTTTTTTCGACCCGGAGCTTTTTCGACCCGGAGCTTTTTTCGAGCTCGACGAAATAATCGTTAACGGTAAAGACAACAGTAATCTTAAGTACTACATAAATGCTCGCGAGCAATATAAACAATCTTTTATAGACGTTGCTAACCAGAACGAGTCAAAGTCTTGGAGTTATATGTTTATGAGTAGCTTAACCTACTTTTATTGTTTATCATTTAAAATTGTGTATGTTTGCGAGTTTTCCGTACGAAATGTGTTAAGCTACATATTGCTTTTTTTTTGTATTCAACTGAATGCTCATATAACTCCAGGATTATTAAAAAAACACCGAAATATGCTCCGCCGTGGAATAGAGCATGTAATGATCATTATTTTGTTGCCATTGTTAAACAATCAAAATTTCTTTTTTGGCCACATTAATATTGAAGATGAGTTAATGTTAGAACTGTTGGACAGTGAATTGCAGATTGATCGCGCCGAGGAGAAAAAGCGAAATTTGTTCTAATCTACTAAACTTCGTGTTTATATGAACCATCAAATAAAATAATTTTGGTTTTGTCGCAGAAAAACACAGTTCACGGTGCGCACGATGAATACGCTTTTTTTCGTCAAAAAGCGACCCTTTCTTTTTTGACGGTAGCCTTCGAAAATCGAAGATGAAGAAAAAAAATCGTAGATTTTACCTTCGCGTACTGAAAAAAACTTCGTTTTTTTGACGGCTAAAAACAACGGAAGTACCCGAGAAGTAGCATCCGATTGCTTCGCTACACCAAGGATGTCTCGATATACCTCGAAGTACCCTAAGCTAAGTTAAGCTAAAGGATAGAGACATAATAAATAGACATAGGGTGGTTTCCTATGTCTTGAAAAAATTATTACCTATATTAGTCTAAGCACGTGTCTGGATGTGGGTCATAACTTCGTTTCAAACCTCGTAAGTTGACATTTTCCATATGCGGTGCATTATTTTTTTTATTTTTTTACTTTGTTCCGATGATACAACGAAAAACAAAAATTGTAATCAAGGATAATAGCGGATTTTTAAAAAGTTATTGTATCAATAGTTACCCCCGCAATAAAGGTGCTAGGGTGGGTCATAGTTTAAAAGTAGCTATTACAAAATCGAAAAATGCGTTGTCCCAATCTTCCTCGAGTCGCGGAAGTTCCCCAAGCCAAAAAGAATGTGTAACAAATTTGCTTATAATCCACACAAGATGCCCTATTTCACGCTATGACGGCTCATTTATACGCTTCCATTATAATTCAGGCGTTTCAATACTGCTCAAAAAAACTTTAAAAAACCCAATACAATTTGGTTTTAAACGTATAAACACGGCGTTACCTTTTGAGCTGCGAAAGCGTAGTCATTGGCAGGGCTTCCAAGGAACATTAAACATTACTAAATTGGCTAAAAGTCTAGTATAACACACTACAATATATTTACACGCGTTTTTCACGCCTTAAAAAAATCAACTATATTTTTCGGCTTAGTACTTTGCGAAGATGTTGACAAGCTTTTTTTTCGCGTAGGTTCAGGTTCAAAAAAGCTTGCTTTTTTTTTTTTCTTCAAGCTTGCCATTTTAAAAGAAATACGAAGTATGCGTTAAAAAAAGTTACGTTTAAGAAAAGCTTCGCCCGAAAGCGACCCTTTTTTTTGACGGTAGCTTTCGAAAATCGAAGATGAAGAAAAAAATCTACGATTTTTTTCAACCTTCGACCCTGCTTCGCTGGGGTATGGGGTAAACACTCCAAAAAAATGACCTTTTCTTCTCCTGCAAAAACTCAAAAAAACTAAAAATTAGAAAACAGACAAAAAATTTAAATAAAATAAAATTTTACTATGAAAATTTCAGCAATAAATGATCATTTTTTTTTAGCATCTTCAAACAATACATTTAGTCAAATTGTTCCTTTTTTTGATTGTAGGCATAGCCTAGTGATACTGCCTTTCGCATTTGAAGGCGGTTTATTTTTTTCTGGATCAGATACTTTAAATTTACTAATTACAACAGGCTTAGTTGTTTTTTGGATCGGGTTAACTGGAATCTTTTTTAACAGGCGATTAGTCATAAGTATACTGTTAGCAGTTGAGCTAACATTATTGTCTATAAATTTATTGATGCTTACTTTTGCTGCAAGTATGGAAGATTTAGTGGGCGTCATATTCGCTTTGTATATATTATGTGTCGCGGCTGCTGAAAGTGCCATCGGACTTGCATTGATAATAATATGGTACCGAGTGCGTCGAACTGTAAGTGTGCAATATATCTCCTTACTAAAAGGTTAATACGCGTCAGCGAAGCACCCGACGCCGGCATTTAAACATTACAATTAAAGGTAAAGGAGGGAGGGGCGAAGCAACCAGCCTCAGAAGTAAGTGGCGTGTTGCAAAGCTCATCTACGATTTTTCGTACCCTCGATGCAGTGGCGGCACAATCTACGACTACCAAAAGCTGGGGGTGGTGTTATTGTTTCGTAACAACACTCCCCCTGGTAAACCGTTAAAAAAACTTTGCTTTTTTAGGTCGAAAAAAAGCTTCGAAAAGCTGACCTTTTCTTCCCCCCTTTATTTTCTTCAAGCTCCGCAAAGCGAAGAAAAAAAAACTACGTTTTTTTCGAACGCGGTTTGGGTTTGGGTTGAAAAAAACGTAGTTTTTTTCTTCAATTTCAACCGCGAAGCAGCCCGACAAAGATTTTTATACCCATTCGAACTCGTACGCGCCATCTACGATTTTTCTTATCCACATCCTTCGAAAATCGTAGATTTTCTTACCTCGGAAAGCTTAGCCCACTCCACGACCTTTTCTTCTTCCTATAAACCGTTGGCCCGCAACTGACGACTTCGTACGAAGAAAAAAACTACGTTTTTTTCAACTCGTACGGTGACGTTAAAAAATTTCATTTTTTTCGGGGTAATAACACTAAACATTTCGTGAGAAAGTAATGTGCCTTTTACCACCCTTTCCGATATCATGGCGCTAAAAACTAAAACTAAAAAAAAAATACGCTTTAAAAAAAGCAAAGCTTTTTGTGTCGGTTTAAAAAAGCAAAGCTTTTTTTAGCCACTTACCCGATAAAGTACGCCACTGCTTGTAGCTTAATGGACAAAGCGTTAGTTTGCGGAGCTAAAAATGACCGTTCGATTCGGCCCTAGCAGAAGTTACACATCCTTTACCTTATTTTGATGAAGAATAAATCATGCGCTGTATCTACGATGAGCTTTGCTACACCCTTTTTTGATATGTCAAAGCAAAGCAAAAAAACGTAGTTTTTTTCGAGCGCTACCCGTGCGTCGTACTTTTTTAAACTTCTCCAAAAAAGCTTCGTTTTCTTCTCCTGCGGGTAAGATATATCAATGAATTAAACCTTTAAAAAAGCGAGGCAAATCTTAGCTTGTTGGGCGAAGTAGGGTGATAAAGTACAAGCGACAAAATACAAGAGTGGGGGAGGGCCGACCGAAGTACGCTCCCCCATGTTCCATATAAAAAAACGGCATAAAATAAAATATATTATGATTCAAACATGTAAAAATCCCGCACAAAAACACTGTTTATATGATGTGAAAAAATGCTATAGTGCTTTCGATATTTACTCTAAAACTAACATGTCAAGCGTTTTGTCGAAATATTTTAAAATAAAGCCTTTTGATTATTGCTTCAGCAGCTTTCAATCTGGGATGTTTGAGAAGCGCATTGTGCGTGCATCCTTTAAAAAAAATTTTGAATACTATTCAAAAGGCTTTTGTACATTCGGATCGTCGCATTTCCTAATTACGTCTGGGAAAGAACCTAATTTTTTGACATACTGCTTTCGACGTAATAGAGTATGCCAAGGGGTACAGTTGGAACGACGATCCGAAAAATTGGTTTCCGCTTCTCCAGTATTGAAAGAAAATGCTTGTGTGTTGCACCCCGTACTTCGTCGGGGCGAAACCCAAAAATCACGCCCGCGTACAATTAAAAAAGGAGATATATTTTTTTCCCACAATCACTTTTGGCGACGAAATGTAAAACAACCGCCATATGGGTGCAAACAAACACACCAGGTGCTTCGGGGAGAGCACGGGATGCGCTTTGCACATCCCGACCATAGCCTCGGGAGCCTCGACTACAACCCGGATGAGCAAAGCACCCCGGATGAGCAAAGCACCATCTCGACCCAGCAAAAGCGCAAATGTTACCAAGAGGTAATGCTTCGGGAAAACGGAAACATGCCGCCCAGAAATACCAAGGGACAAAAAAAACAACAAGCAAGCCTTAGTGCTCTGCGGGTTGAAAAAAGCAAAACTTTTTGGGGCAGTAAGAATTTTCAAGAAATTGAAACTAACGCAAAGTACCCATGCGTTGAATTTAAACCAAAAAATAATACTCGAGACCAAGCGTCCGGTGTTTTTTTTAACAATGGTCTCCCAACAAACGAGGTACTCCCAACGTGTTCAAGACTAACAACCATGCGTGGTACGTTTGACAACTCAAAAATGATGTGCCCTGATTGGATTATAGAAACCTTGATTGAACAAGTAAAGGATAAGCGGAACCCGCGGGCAGTTATTAGTCAATTTCTAAGTAATGCGCATGTGTTTATGCGTAATCTGGGTTGTAGGTCGCCTGTGCTTGGGGTACAAATATGTGCCTCAGGCCGACTAAGTAACCGTAAAAAAGCAATGGCCCAAAAAATAATTCGATCGATTGGTACAATCCCGCAATCAGCATTACGGCACAAAGTCAGTTACAGCCAAGGTTTCGTACATACCCGCATAGGGTTAATAGGTATTAAAATTTGGGTGTGTTATAAATAGGCTAGAATGCTAGCCATAGCGATATGGTCATTGGTATGATCATCGCGCGAGTTTGAATGTGGTAAGAAAAATCTACGATGAGCTTTGAAAAAAAAAAACCACCGCCCAATTTTATCCGAAGTCGAAGTGACGGCGCTTTTCGTATTCGCTTTTAAACTTTTTAAAGCAGCAAATTCTTGTTTACCTTTCTTGCCGCACTTATTTCACACTTGAATTTAAGGCACAATAAAAGTGTGGCGTCTCTTTTCTAAGAGGGCGCAAGGATGTGCTGGAGTGTTCGGTTAAGTGGCCAAATAGCGTATGTCTGAAGACTGAACACGACTGTCTTCGGTTTTTACCCCGAACCCCGAAGTGTACCGAAAAAAACTTCGTTTTTTTGACGGCGTAAAAACCGAAGACCCCCATACGGGCATGAAAACAGGTAT
>JAYMFU010067979.1:0-11380 GCA_036784835.1 Phaeophila floridearum
ACTACTAAAAGAAGCAGCTACTTGCATGCAATACAATACTAGCTGCGCAGCTAGTATTGTATTGCTGCTGCTGCTACATTAGCAGCATCGCAATGACCATGACCGAACTAGCTGACGCTCCTCCAGCTCATGTGATTGCTGCTGTATTCAGCAGTGGGTGACCATCCTGTTGACATCGTGCAACAAATGAACAAATGCACGGGTGCTCCATGGCTGTGAATTGTTGTGCCTTGCTCAAGGCTAGCGTCTGCAATAACGTGCCTAGCTAATTAGCAACAAGCCATATCGGACATTCGTCAGTTCCACCAGCAGGTTGTCCGAACGCGTCCCACAAGCAAGTTACGCCACAGTTGTCTGGCACCACTGGCAAACCACTCCACACGTTTTTGACATCAACAGCCTTGCATCCTGAGTTTTTGAACACTTTCATTGTTGGATCTAGAACTGTTGATGTAGGGTCTGTGCAAATGGACAAGGACTTCAGGTACTGGTGTGGCTGTTCGTGCGCCAAGGCAGTTTTTTTCGCAGAACGTGAAAGTTAAAACCCAGAAAATGTATCCACAGGCATCAAAGCAGAAGGCACTATGAGCCACAGTCATGCAGGAGTATGTAGTACACGCAAGAATAGCAACAGCATCGAGTGGGTTGCTTGTTGAACGCGTGCGGCTACACATGCAACTGCCACGGTACAGTGCAAACTCCTCTGTGCAATATGAACAAGGTAAACGCGAAAACTCATTCCGACCGATACACAGATCAAACACAGTCGGCAACATCCCTTGCGCCGTCCCTTGCATCAAACCCCTGTTGAGAGTGTGAACTCACTGGACACCTCTAGAGACAAGACGCAGGACCGGCACGCCAGCAAGCAAGAACCCGAAGCACAACCCACGATCAGCTGCCGACTGGCCAGCGGCTACGAAGCCGACGCAAAGTCATGCGCGGCTGCAGGACAGCAACAGACAAACCAGCACAACCGTCGGTTTGTTGCCTGCCCGTTACACCACGTCGGCGCACCATGCGCACGGCCGAGCTCGTACCGATGCTTGCAGAAGTCCCGACAGCTGCGTGGACGGCCACCATCTCTGTCGTATGCATACTCTGCTACTCCTGCTAACAAGAATTCACGCGGAATTTGAAGCGGAAGCAAACTTCCAGTCCGCCGCCCCGCCGGCCAGGGCAATGCCAGGCGTGCAGTTCACATTGAGGTTTCCAACTACCACTGTGCCCAGGATTACGTGCCTAGCTCGCCACGTAGACTGTTATCAGCGCTAGCACAACGGACTTATCGCTCCCCCAGGCACTCAGGCTGTAACGCGACGAGCCGCTCCGGCTATTGTCAAGAGTCGCCAAGTCAACAGCCTGGAAGCTCGGGGAGACTGCGTAATTGGCGTGTGACACACACGCGAGCAGCGCCTAGAAAGCACACCAGTCCACCCCGCCGCCACAGCGCTCGGAAGTTCGCATCAGGGAAACTATTATCGGATGTGCATGGCTGCGGGCCGCTGGCTTGCGCCTGCTTCTGCGTTGCAGTGCCAGCGTGTGCACAGCTCCCGGCATGGGCACCGACACACCACGACGCCTGGATGCAAACAAGCTTAGCTTCTTAGCTAAGGTAAGGATCCTAACCCTTAGGCAACGTCGCCTTGCTCGTGACAATTGCCAGAGTCCGCTCTCCATGTACATGCTCACTGAAGACAGGGCATCTCCTACACCTGCCTGGCAGGAATGCAGCGCGCGCGCGGCCACCTTTCGCGGCTGTGGCCGCAGCCGCGGGCACGCACACAAGACAAATCGTATGTAATCCACCGAAACCGTCGGCTGTATCCCGAGCCCGTGATTGCGCTCAACGGCCTGCGTCGGGAAGCCGGTTCGCTGGGGTTGTTGCGTAATTGGTGCGGCTTGCACGACAGGATTGCCCGTTGGATGCTGGGCGGTCCGGGCCCGCGCCTCGCTGTATTCCCTTCCCTAGCCTTCATGACTCTAGCATGCTATCGTATGGGTTCTTAAAGCGTCGTACAGCGCTGTGGCGCGCAGCGGCGTCTCGTTGTGAAACTCGTTTCGTTGACGTTGCATGGCGTAACCAGGAAAGCGTTGCGGCGGTGTCCTGTCGCAGGCTACGTAATGCGCGCGTCTTGCGGCTGCCTCCGGATATCGAGCCATGTCGACAAGGGCAACGGAGCAACAGCACAACACCAGACCTAGCAGCTGGACCCAACCTACGGAAGTTGCAATCGTTTGTCGGATGTCTCGGGGTGCTTCGCTCCTGTCTCTTTGCTGGGATCCGTGACGCGGATAACACTCCGGCACGCCCCTGCCAACCAGAGATGACAACGCCGCGGAGCTGTCTCAGCAGGCCTACGGCTCGTGTATGTAATCCTGTAGCTACCTTTCCGCTGCCCGTCGCTGCGGCCATGACGAGAGGGAGGACACGCGCATCGCGTGCTCCGCCGGCGGCTGCAGTGCGAAACGACGGCACCAGCGACGAGCAACACAGCACAGGACGCCATAGCGGCAGCCAAGGTGCTGCAGGCTAAGGAGCCACACGGGGCAAACCCCACAGGGATACCAGCAAGGGTGAAAGCTACAACATGCGCGCTGCGGGCGATGATGCGAATCGTGATCCAAGCAACAGACACAACAGAAACACAAATCAGGAGGTGACGCATCGAGGGTATGTCACAAGACAAAGACCAGGACCTCCAGGCCTAAACCGCAGACCCCGCGGTCAGGATATCGAGCCCATCCAGCGAGCGGGGCCCCGCTCGCGGGGGGCATCGGTTAACCTGAGAGCCAAGTCCAGGACTGAGTATCGGATACGCACGAGCCGAATCAAGCGTACCGGGGCGTTCCCCATCGGTGTCGTGTCGGCTTTGCGGTCGTCAGGAAGGAGTTACGTCTGATTGGCAAATAAGAAGTTGGAACTCACAGCACATATGAACCGAGACGCTGTGATCTCTTTGCCGCAGTAGACCTGCCTGGCTGCGTTGACTACCCCGGCCGCCCGTGTGATCATGGC
Source organism: Phaeophila floridearum (assembly GCA_036784835.1). NCBI lineage: Eukaryota > Viridiplantae > Chlorophyta > Ulvophyceae > Ulvales > Phaeophilaceae > Phaeophila > Phaeophila floridearum. Next base: position 3,020 of record JAYMFU010067979.1, read on the forward strand.
CGAAATGAGAACGCCTGCTGGCCCACGCCCGCCTGCCAACACAGCCCTGCAGCCGTGAGAGACTGCGTTCCCTGCCGAGCGCCGGAGGCACCTTGCCTTGTCTCCGCTCATTTTCTGTTGCTTATTTCTCCTAGCATCAGGATAACGATAACGAAGTTGATAGGAAACTGTGCATACGAGTTAGTCACTAGGGCAACGAAACCAATCGCTCGTAAGGAAGTATGAACACACGATCGCCGCACACGTTACGCACCGCCGCAAAATGTTGCAACGTTGCGCACAGAACGCACAGGAAGGCTTGGTACAAGCTCCTCCCAAGTTCGTAACTGATTTCTAAACCCACGTGCAACGGAGACTCGTCTCGCTGACAGTAGCAACTGGTCGTAATTGAGCAGCAGGCCAATGAGCAGTGGCTCTCGTGCCGGAAAATGCCATTGCGCCTTCCAGGGCCAGCTTCGCGACCGCGACCGCGGCCACCTCGACGGCCTGATCTGTCCGATCTTGCTCCCTGCTGGCGCCAATTGTCCATTACTGTACGTATACGGTGTCCATTACTGTACTGTGGTGGTGCTCACGGACCGAACGTGCCGTTTAACGCAACAGCATTAGTTTCCGGCGCGTTCTTCTAGGCACTGGCAATGCACATGGCTGCCTTAAACACCGTTGGAGACCAAGCAGAATCGAGCACGGTCGTGTTCCATGCAAGATAGACCTCGGGTAGCCTCTCTACGGCACAGCTGCATCACTGACTGGCTACCAAGCGTCCGGCAAAAGACCAGCGCCGTAGTTCTGCCAAGCCAGAGGATCCATGTGGATGCATCCAGCGAGGTAATGCTGTCCCGCTGTCGTTCCAGTTTGCAGTCAGAGTGAGAGCATGTGTGAAACCACCCAATCGAACTAGTCATGCATGGACATTTCTATGCAATGTCCCATTCCAGTTGACCCAAGTCATTTCACACGAGCACCCACATTATGGAGCAGCATGCTATGGAGCAACACCAAGAAACCCACGCAAGGCCACACTGGCTGTTCCTCACACTCACGTTTCAAGCGCTTGCTACATCGATGAGATACGTTTGTGGATGTGATGCTTACAGCTGTGGCCAAGAAAACCAATGCGTCAGCAACCAGCCTGTTTATACAACGCTCCAAGCAAGAGTGTACAGCTTCACACTGGTTGATCATCTGCGCAGTAACTGTCATAGTGTAGATACTTTTGTGGATGTGCTGCTGACAGCCATGGCCAATTGCAAGACAAGAAATGCTCAGCAACCAGCCTGTTCATACAACGCTCCAACCAAGTGTGTGCAGCTACACACTGGTTTATCATCGGCGTAGGAACTGTCATAGTATCGTTCAAGCAGAGAATGGCAATTGCGGGACACTTTTGGCACAGCTTGTGCCCCATTGGACCTGCCACTCCATGTAACACGGGATATCCTCCTGCACAAGCCCAACGAGCAGCAGAATGCGATCGCAACGCAGCCCCATCGGGAGCCGTGGTCTCCACAGCATGCACAGCTAGTACTAAAGCTATACCCATCCCAGCAGTTGCCGGAAGTGCACTCGCTGTCACACAACACAAGTGCTGTATTATGTCATGTCATCACGCCAAGCACCATCGCGCCATGTTAATTTACATACACCCAGCTTATCCGGGCCCAACGCTCTCAGCACCAGCTCACTTGGCATAGATGCCTATCCTCTTGTGCATGCGTCTCGCTACATCCGAGCTGATGCCAGGGTTGCTGAGGCCAGTGGTGTTCTTCAGTGCCGTGCACTCCGCGAACACCTGGTTGGTGGTCTTCCACGGCTTCTTGGAGTCCGGGTCGGCAAGGGTTACCAGCTGTAGCTGGCTGCTGCCGCGATACGTCTCAGTAGTTGTGCTGGCATGCACACCAAAGCGAGCACCGATGCGGTTCTCCATCTGCAACGCCTCCCTTTCACAAGTTCTGGCCACCGATGACCCAGGGCTTGATTGGACCAATATCGAGTGTTTTTAAAATCAATCCACACATGTGGTGGCAGGGCGCTGTGTACTGCTATCCATGGCTGTGTGGCCTACTGTGCACGGTGGGTCCGAAATCACATTAGCTTCGAGACAGAAATCACATTCTTGTTTTGCACACATGAAAACAGCTGGTTATCAAAGGTCCACACAAGCCCGGTTCATGAATGGCATTGCATTGCCGTGTGAAAGTCTGCAGCATTCGGACTGTGGGCCAAGTTGGTTATAGCATTTCAAAGCTGGGCTAACAAAACAAGTCGCGCGGGTTGGAATCAAGCTGACAGGAATCTGCACCCACATTGTGGGATCGTACACATTAGCACGTAATTGGTTTTGTTTGGTATACAGCACTTCCTCCTGAGCAGCGGCCGTTATACGTGGCTGTTATTGTGTTGCAGGACAGCGCAGCTCCAGCGCAGTACGGCAAACAAGCCAAGTTGCAGCAGCCTCAGAAAATCAAAGGGGTGAGCAAAACATCCAATGTAACTGCAGCACTTAGGAGGCATTAGCATTTGGATCCCTTGCTTTCAGTCTGGGTGCAAGTTGTGCTGTGTGCAAAGCTCACTATGCCAATGACGTAGAGCGTGTTGCACCCCCGCCGCTTCAAGCAAGAGCCTTTAAAGAGATGAGGTAATGGACACCACGGTCCAAACTTGGTTGTGCAACGGGTATACTCTGAGGTTATAGGAGGAAGCATTTTGTTGAGTTCTTAATTGAATCGCGATCGCCTCACACCTAGCATCCATATGACTTTGACTCATAGCAACACAGACACAGATCCCACCTGTCACACAGACACAGACCAACACATGTGTGTGTACGCGTACTCGCACATGCGTTTCCCGACAAGGTTCCCCTTCGTCCCCTGACCGCCCTTTTCCAACAACCTGCAGTGTATCCAACTGTCCTGCACTATATCACTCCTGCCACCAGTGATTCAACTGTTTGCAAGGTCTCCCCCTAGCCCTGACCCAGGGCCGCGTTTTTTAAAAAAATTCAATTTCAAATTTGGTGCAGGTGCAATGGCGAAACACTATCTGGGTGTTTGCGTGTGCACATTCCAACGTCCAGCTAAACAGACGACGGACATCCATGGCGTTTAACTTCTGTCAGCATCGATAGCAACCCAGACACAGCACTTTCCCAGTAAACAGCTGGGGTTCTCCATGGCTCATGTGCTGGGCTTGTGCTGCACGCATCTATTCAGCGCACTAACAGCTGGTAGAGCTTGCTGCAGTTCACTCTTAACATTCCTGCGAACGGCCAGGCCGCACCAGCGCAAATACGCAGAGCACAGGATGCAGGTGCTACGCATTCTGGCGATTGTCTGTAGCTATTCCTGCTGTTTTGTGTTCAATGACCTGCGTTAAGAGCTGATGGGGACGCGTGCCATGGGGATTAGATCAAGATGGTGTGCCTGGTGATAAAATAACATGTTGTGGTGAAAACAAATAGTTGCGTCTGTGCAGCATGTAACTTGTTTTGTGCATGTTATCCCCCACGAGGCAAACGCCAGAGATGTGGAGCTTCTTGGGTATTTTGCCGGGCTGCTGTGCTGACGGGAGAGTCATGCTGTTGGGACGTGGGTTATACGTGTGATTTTACGGCACTTTCGAGTGCTAAAGGGGTTTTGAATAACCTGCGTAGTAAGCCTACAGGGCTACAAGGCTACGGACGGCCGAGCAAGGTTGGGCTGGCAGGCGCACCGCCTCCTTGGGCCTGTTCCGCGTGGCGTTGGGAGCATAGGGCACGAGTTTCTTCGCCAATGGTGAGGGCTGGGCCGTTGCCGGCATTATGCTCTTCTCCATCACCGACTTGGTGCTGCACACGAACGGAGCTGTTCACGGCGACAGCGGTTCCCAATGTGTAAGGCGACGGCGTCATTGCTATGAACCCGCTAACCGGAGGGGTGCGACACAAGCACGGCGCGTTCAACGCTCGAGCGAGAAGCGCACGTCTCGCTCTGAAAGCTCACGCACTGCGCGTTCTTGGCTTTGTAGCCGGTGGCCTTGTGGGGGTGCAGGACGGCGACCATCTGCGCGGGCGGCCGAGCGAGTCGTGAGCGTTTGTCGCGACACTTGGACAACAGGGGCGAGCACAGCCATGCCGTTACCGATGCTGCCGCACCTCACCGCCAACCGTGAGTAACTTCTTGGCGGAGTTGAGGTTGCTGCGGGCGGAATCGACGCTCAGGTGGACGCGCCGCGCGGGCGTCGAGTCGCGGGCGCGACGGAGACGAACTGGACGCACCAGGCGCGGCCCGAGTCACCACCTCCCTTCTGAACCGTCATCGCGCCTGTTCACAGTGCGCAGCTCGCCACTCAACACGCTCGCTGACACGGCAGGGCGAAAGCACACGGCGCCGCTGGGGGGTCGCGGGGGCAACGGCGCGAGCGCTCGTGGAACGGCCGGAGTGCTCAAGCGACTGGTCGACGGCCGAGGTTCGTGCGCTCGGCGAGACGGACGGTGGCGCCTTCGGTTCCCCGAGTGAACACAATACACACGTGTCCGCGGTTGCGCAAAGCCTGGAAGCTGCATGACAGCGGGGCGGTTGCAACGCAGTGCGTCCCTGTCGCGTCCGAACGCAGATCGGAAAACGTAACGCGGTGCACACGTTACGTTTCGCGCTGATTTCTGGTCAATTGCCCGACAATTGCCAGCTGTCTTTTTAGAAGCCGGCCCGGATTTGTTGATAACCGGAAGATTTCCACTCAGCGTAACCCGCGTATCCACCGGCAGCTCGAGACAACCGAAGCGTCACCGATGACACGGAGCCAGAACCTTCGGTCTCTGGCTGAACGGTTGACGGCGTGGCTTGTATGTGTTCGTGGGGGGACGACGTCCGTGAGGACACATGGCGGTACTATGACGCATGGGCGCAAGCACTTGCAACGTTCATTCAAAGGTCTACACACCTGTGGGGTAGCCATCACGACATCCGTTGAAAATTGTCGGGCTGCGAGGAATACGCACACAGAATGCTGCACATGTCGATAACGTTACTGGAGCGGGGCGAGTGTTGTGCGAAAACCGTGCATGTCCTAGGTATTATTAACAACGAACTGCGTCGGTCTGTTCGCACATCCAACTACGGATTAGCAAATGAACAACGGACCACAACCTAGGCTCGCCGACCTCGACAGGGTGACGCATCGTCTTCGCTGTTGGCGTTGCTGGTGGTAAGATCTACACTCTGCCAGCTCAACAGGCATTCTAACCTATGGTACACCCTACGTAGCTGTTATCCATGGCGCTATCGGAAGAACCAGTAGTAATCTTAACACGTACAGCATTGCGTATGCACAGTTGAAGCCAACGAGCACAAACAGGTGTGCGATTCAATGCACTACAACAGGCACATGGTCAATCGTAGTGCTGACCACACGCACGCCACACCAGGACATTTCCAGGAAACCATGGCATTGCAAATTGCACACGTGACGTGTTTGCTGCTTGTGCAGCTCGCATGTAGAGTCCTATCCTGGCTTACATCGCAACATCGCCACATTAGCAGTGGTACCAGCAACAGGTAGCAACATGCCGGAGCAGAAAAAGTGTCTGCAACGCATTTGCGCTCACCAATTGTCATATTACGCAAGTACCCAGAGTAACATCAATCCAGTGCATTGGACCTCTCGCATCATCTATGTCAACGGCAACATATGTCCACGGTAGCACTCAGGTAAGGCAATCAAACTCGCGCAGTGGTCGCATAACTTCTCTCATACAACAGAGCAAGCACATATCAAATCCACCAATACCACGTCCACGGAGTTCTGCCCATCCTGCCAGTCAGCCGCCAACCACCCCCCCCTTCACTGTGCCTCACTGCCCCGAAGTGACCTGCACGGAGCCCGTCTGCCTGGCCATGCGCTGTGAGGATCCCATCCCACTGATGGGCCCCGAGCTCGCAGGTTGCATCATGGACGCCGCAGACGATTCCGCTTTGACCAGACTCTGCCCCGTACCCTGACCCCGCATGGCGTCAGCGCCATGGAAGCCAGTCAGCTCGCCCGTGGACAGCGTCCTGGAGGTTGCCAACTCCGCCGTCAGCATCTCCAGCGTGCGCGAGCCCTCCTTCCCCGCCAGCATGCTCTGCAGCTCCGCCTGCACGTCCGCCGCACCCGTGTTGGACTGTGAGTTCACAATCAGATTCATCAGACCCTTCATTGCATTGTGGTTGGATGGCACCGCCAGCAGCCCCCCCAGCGCCTCGGACGCAGCCACCTGATTCTCCAGCCCATTCCCCGCAGCCGGCACTCCGTCCCTCGAGCCCCCCGCCCCCGCCCCCGTCGGATGCTGCTCGGCCAGCGACGACGCCGGCGGAAAGTCCTTTGTGTTCAGCAGCGCCCGAAGGTTCTGACTCAGCATGAGCGGATCCGTGGTCCGCTGATCACTCTGCAACGTATTGGTCAGCAGCTCCAGGAAGGAGTTTTGCCGTTCCGTGTTTGGCGCCGTGCCCGCCGCATCCGTGTCCACCTTCATGAAAGACGGGGGCTGGAACCCGGCCCCCGCGATCGACCCGCCCAGCGACACCCCGCCCGTCCCCGCCCCGGGGTCGGCTGCGACCGTGAACGGGGAGCTCGACGGCGCCCCCGCGCCCGCAGCCACTCGGCCTGCCCCCGGATCGTACAAAAACGGCGACTCAAACATGGCCTTGGGGTTCATACTGGGAGACGCTGGGCGCTTACCTCCCAACTCCCCTCCGGCCCCGGCCTCCATCGGCCGGCCCATCTCCCCCCGCTTCACCTTCTCACCCACATGCACGTCGGCCCCCGCCGAGGTCTCCGCGAGCCGCTGCATCAGAAACGAGTCCTGCAGCGACGCGGCCGCGGTTGCAGACGGCATGCCCCCCGTGCCACCCCCGCGTGCAGACACATTCATCAACGGACTCGACCCGACTGCCGCGGACGTGCCTGGAGCCGACTACAGCCGTCCCGCACTACCGCTCGCCATGTTGGGCATGCTCGTGATGCGAGGGTTGACCAGCAGCGCACGGCAGTGGATGGCGTGGCAGAAGGTGAAGATGTCCTGACCGCCGTTGGCAAACATCGCGCGTGTCAGCTGCATCGGCCCCAACACGCGCCCAACGTCTGTCAAGAACTGGAACACGAGCTCATTCTCACGGCGCAGCGACTGCTGCAGCGCGTCTATCTGCCCGTGCACCTGCACATACACACTCTGCAGTGAGCAGGTCCACACAACACAACATAGAGATCCTCACTGCGGATGCATCTGGCTGAGCACAGGTTGCTTGGCACGCACACAACCCCATCCCTTGCTTAGCAGCAGCCGGTTTCTGGCTCTCACACACGAGCTCTACCTCTAGCTCCCATGCAGTATTCAGGAAGACAACACAGCCAGCACGGCACAGCCAACACAGCAGATGCAAGCACTGTGCCAGTACACAACTACAGACTGGCTGTTCAAGTGAAGGCCTGCATTCAAGTGAAGCACCTGCAGGAACCCGCGCATCAGTTCGAGTTCGCTGCCACGCCCCGTCCGGGAGGCCTTGATTGTATCGCAGATCTCTTCTCGTTGGCGCCACAGGCCCTCGAGCGTTTTGTTGAATGTGTCCACGGTAGCGCTGATGGCCATCTCCTGCTCTCGTGTCAGCGCCAGCGACTTCAACTCGTGGCCATTGCCCATCGCCGCGATGCAGCCGCCCGGGCCCATCATCTCGCACACCACCTGCCGATATCTTAACGGCTCCACCAGATAACTGCACCACACAAGTGCACATCAGTGAAAAACACAAACAAAAACCAAAAAACAAGCTTGGAAGTCAAATGATGAGCACGTGCATGCCTTGAACAATTCAGCTCGCCAGTGTCCGTCTTGACCCTCACTCGCTGCCATGCATGCACACCACCTCAGACAACAGGTGAGTCGTAAGCGTACCACCGGTTCAGGAATGAGAATGCGGCTGTGACCGAATTGTCCAGGGAAGCCACCGCGAGGGAGGTATCCGTGCTCACACTCGCCAGCCGGCTGCGCAAGTCTTGGAGGATGGTTTGGATGAGCATCTTGAGTGTGTCCTGGGGCATGGCACGGATCTTCTCGTTTGAGAGTGTAAGCCCGTTCCACTGGGGGAGGAAGCTCATGTCAATGGGATCAAAGTCCTGGAGGCCCTCCACGGAGAAGACACAGGAGTTTGGGGCACGACGGCTGGAGCTGTTCTCCGCATTCAGACGCTTTTCAGCGGCGAGCTGCTCCGTCAGGTGTTCCTTCTCGGTCTTGAGCAACAGGACCCGTTGCTCGAGGGTCGCAATCTGCAGCAAATTGAGTAAATTCTGTGCGTGTCGCAGTGCACCTTCACGGCCGGCTGCCCACTCCACCAGCACAGCGATACC
>JAYMFU010068090.1:0-11371 GCA_036784835.1 Phaeophila floridearum
AGCAAATCCAATTTGGATTTGAGCAGGGCTATTGGGGTTTGTAGTTCGTGCGAAGCATTTTCAGTGAAAGATTTTTGCTGTTGAAAAGTACTCACACTATTGGTAATTAGCTGATGCAATGATTGGTTCAGTTCTTGAAATTCCTGAATCTTTGATTGAGGAAGATCAATGGAAGTATCCTTAGAAAGTTCAAAGGTTTTTAAGGAACTCAGCGTTTGGTAAAATGAACGCCAGGACATAGCTGCTATTCTTCTGTTCAAAAGAATGAATCCTATTATCAAAAGTATAAAGAAGAGTAGGGTAACTGCGGCAATTGCAACAAAGGTTTCATCGGATTCTTCTACGTTGGTTTCAATAGTCAGAGCGTATGGAACACCGTTAGTTTCTATGTAAGATTTTAAGCCACGAAACCTGTCTTCTCCATCATATTCATCGTATTCGTTGGGTCTTATGGCTTCATAAACACTGTCTTGAAAGGAAATTTCGTCGGCCCTTACTATTGAAACACCTGGTTGAAGCTCACCCCAAATGTGATTGATGCTTTCTATTTCTGCAGGAGTAAACTGTTTTGTTTGCAGCTGCTTTTTGGTGTGCTGTAGTGTAAGCCAATTATTTTCATCCAATTCACTTGTCCAGATATAATCAACAACCAAAACATAAACAGGAATGCTGATTAAAAGGATTAGCAAGGCATATAAGGCAAATGCTTTTAGTGGTCTATCGAGAAGTTTTGTCATATTTCCCATTTATATCCGGTTCCGTAAATGGTTTTGATGTAGTCACCATAGCTTTTCTCTTTCAATTTTCTTTTTAGATTTTTGACATGCGCATACACAAAATCATGGCTATCAAACATATCTGCAAAATCTCCTGAAAGATGCTCAGCCAACGCCCCTTTGGAGAGGACTCTGTTTTTGTTGCCAATAAAAAAAAGAAGAAGGTCGAATTCCTTTTTAGTAAGGTTTACTGTTGATTCATGAACTGTTACAGATTTGGCAAGAATGTCTATGGTTAGTTCATTTTGTGCAATCTGGTTATTGCTATCGAACTGCTTTCGCCTAATTAAGGATTCGACCCGTGCGGCTAATTCAGCTTGATGAAATGGCTTAGCCAGATAATCATCAGCGCCAAGCTTTAGGCCTTTTACTTTATCTTCAATAGCGTTTTTAGCAGATATGATGATTACTCCATCTTGCTTGTTCAGCTTTTTAAGTTCTTCCAAAATACTCAGTCCATCACCCCCAGGCAGCATGAGATCCAATAAAATACAATTGTAATCGTACCCATACACCTTTTCCATTGCACCCTGAAAGTCGGAAGCACACTCACACAAGTATTGCTCATTGGTCAGGTATTTTACCATGTCTTGAGCAAGCTCTTGTTCGTCTTCTATGATCAGGATTTTCATGGTTGCTAATTAATTAGTCGATTTGGAAGAAATTTGGAATAATGAAATTTGTGAGAAATTATAAGCATAGTGAAACTATTATAAGGTTTTGTTTTTTAGTTAAATCGATTCTTTTACTTTTTGGATTGTATTAGGTGAACACTTACATAGTTTTTGAATTTCTCGTGAAGAATAACCTTTTTGAAGATATTTCAGAATGTCTTGGTGTTTTGATAGAAACCGCTCTTTAGTTTCTTTGGTGCCAACTTTTCTTCCTGTAGCAAGACCTTTAGATTTTCTTGAGCGAATGCCTGATTTAATCCTGTAACTCATTTGTTCACTTTCAAGTCTAGCCAAATCTGCCATGATTGTAACAATGAGTTTTGTGAAGATTTCATTTGTTGATCCATCCTGATTAATTGTAGTGCCTATGTTATGAATGTAGATGGCAACACCTTTAAGTTTCAAGTCTTCAATAAGGCCGAGCACTTCATGGGTATTGCGACCTAAACGTGAGATTTCCGATATCATGATACATTCAATATCATTTGAATCAATGTAAGCGAGTGTTCTTTGTAGAATTGGTCTTTCATCCAGTCGTTTGGAGAATCCGGATAGTTTTTCTGAGAAGGTTTTGACAATCTCGAAACCAGGCACTTTTTTCATGTCGTTTACCTGTCTAGCAGTTGACTGATCTTTGGTGGACACTCGGGAGTAAATAATGGATTTCATTGATACAATTTAAACACTAGCATAAATAATAACAATTTAAAATTTTTATACGTTAGTTTAATCCATGATGTATAAATATCAGTAACAGGTATTTAATGATAACAAATACTTATTAAAATAAAACCTGAAAATTTAAGATGATTACATTACAAATTATCCAAATAGGAAAATATGGTTGTTTTTTTCCTTTAAGGAAAATATGATAAATTTGTCTGTTTTGAATAGACAAAGGATAAATCTTAAGGCCATTCGTAAAGAATTAAATATGTCGCAAAAGGAAGTGGCTGATCGATTAGGTATTCAGGTTCCTGCCTATAGTAAGATAGAAAGAGGTGAAGTGCAATTGACTGTTGAGAGATTATTTCAGCTATCAAATTTATTTGATTTAACCCTTAATGAGATTATCAATTATCCCAACCATTCAAAGAATATGGTAGAGCCTGGTACGCGTAATAATGTTACTTATATTCCAGTTGCGGCTCAAGCTGGTTTTCTTAATAATTTTGAGCAACAATCTAATCGAGATACTGCTATACAATTCTCACTTCCAGTATTTTATGAAAACAATTTGTTTCTAGTAAATCTTGAGGGAGATAGCATGTTTCCTACCTTTTGTAATGGCGATTATATTTTAGTTCGTCAATTAGGGATTGACAAACAGATTAAGTGGGGTGAGCCCTATTTAATTGTTACAAATGACGGCCAAGTCGTTAAACGCATACTCAAATCTACCTCTAAAGAAAAATTGCTTTTAAAATCTGACAATGCTTTATATCAACCTTATGAAATTGATTACAACTTAGTCAACTCACTTTGGGAAGTAAAAGGAATAATTTCTAAGAATCTAGCACCTAGACTTTCCAGGCAAGCATGAGACCAAATTTGAGATTATTGGATGAGGTTTACAAAGTCTTGGATTATGAATCGGGAGACTTGGTTGACATTGCTTCGTATTCAAAAACTGTAAATATTGATAACTATATTTCTAAAGGTCAATGGTTAGATACATGTAATACTATTAATCAGAGAGCTTGGTTTAAAGTTGACAAACTTTTCTTTGTACAGAATAACCCAATTGTGGTTTTTGTTGATGCATCAGCTGTTGATAAGGAAAAAATATTTAGTGTTTTCAATGAAATTTGGTCATTAGCAAGACCTAGATTATTATTTATTGAGAACAGTACCTCGATTACAATTTATGATTTAGCATCTAATCCTGCAAAATCGAATAATGACTTAAACCCACTTTCTTCTATTGTTAATGAATCACGGCAAATTTTAAGTAAACTCAAGGATTTCGATAGATCTAGAATTGAATCAGGAACAGTATTTGGAGATAAACGTTTTGCTACCGTAAACCGTAGGGCTGATCATAGTTTAATTTATGATTTAAAACAGGCTAGGAAAAAATTATTTGAAAATGGTTTGGATGGAGATAAGCTAAAATATGCTCATGCATTAATTGGAAGATCAATATTTATCCGCTATTTAGAAGATCGCGGAGTGTTGACGAAGGAGTATTTTCTGAAAGTAGCTGATGGTAATTTCAAGTGGATAAAATTAATAGAAACCCCTTTAGATGTTAATTTCTATCGAGACGAAATGCGTGATTTAATTTATCCAAGACTTTTGTCTGACAAAGAGTTAACATATCTCTTGTTTAAACAAATTGCTGAAGATTTTAACGGTGACACCTTTGCTTCTGATAATTTAGAAGAAGGATTTATTAAACAAGCACATCTGAATTTACTTAAAAACTTTCTATTGGGGGAAGGAAATTCACCTCAACTCCCTTTATTCCTTTGGGCATATCGATTTGACATTATTCCAATAGATTTAATTAGTAGTATATACGAAGAGTTTTACCATTCAGAAAACCTTATTGATAATAAAACTAAAAAATTAAAGGATGGTAAAGGAACACATTATACACCTTCATCTCTAGTAGAATTTGTTTTGTCAAGATCTTTGACCAAAGAAATGTTGACCTTAAAACCTCGAGTCCTTGATCCAGCATGTGGATCAGGTATATTCCTCGTGGAATCTTTCAGAAGGATGGTCAGGCATAAAATAGCTGTAAGTGGAAAAGATAGATTAACGGTAGATGAGCTTCTGGCTATTTTAAAAAATCAAATAGCCGGAATCGAAATCAATGGTGAAGCAATCAAAATAGCTGCTTTTAGCCTATACTTATCCCTACTTCACTATCTTAATCCACCTAGTATTTTAGATTATATACAATCAGGAAAAAAACTACCTTTCCTTATTTATCACGGTCAAAATGAGGAAAATCATTTTAATATATTACTCGAATCTAATTCATTTAATGAGTCAAAGACTTCTTCGATATTTAGAATTGGAAGCTTTGATGCGGTAGTAGGGAACCCACCATGGGGAGCACCACCTTTAAATGATGTTAATGGCAGATCTGAACTAGAAGTAATCGAAAACTGGTGCAAGAATAATGGAATAGAATTTCCTACTAAGGAACCATCAATGGCATTCGTTTTTAGAGCTCTTTCATATTTGAAAGATGGTGGTATTACTTCGCTTCTGGTGTCTAGTGGAATATTATTCAAACATTCCAAAGCTAGCATTAATTGTAGAAAGCGATTGATTTCCGAATATACGCTAGAGGAGATTGTTAATTTTGCTCATGTTAGACATATTTTCTTTTCAGCCATCTCTCCATTTATACTTGCAACATTTAGAAAAATTGAGTCTAGCAATAATTCTATCAACTACATTTCTCTCCGTAATACACGTAGGATCGACAATAACAAGGTTGTTCTTCTTGAAGCGAAAGACTTTAAGCAAATTAATGCGCACCAAACTGTCACAGATGATGTTTGGAAAATGTTTTACTGGGGGAATGAGTATGATTTTAATCTAATCAGTTCCATCAGAAGATTAACTCCTTTTAAGGATTTTGTAAAGTTAAGCGGAAGAGGCTTTCAAGAATCTAACAGAGCAAATCCATCGGATTGGCTAAGCAAGTATGAATATTTACCAACAGAAAAACTAAAAAATAAATACTCCACTGTCGTAGAAAACCAGTTATCTCAATTATTAGAACCCACACCCTCTTATGTAGAGGCTAGAGGGAAAGAAGAATTGTATTCAGGGCTTAGAATATTAATCAGACGTGGAATAGTTCAAGATATCGAACCAAAAGGTCAGATTATTTCAAGGCTAGAACAACAAACATTTGCTTTTAAGAATTCTGTTCACGCGATTAAGCTTTATGAAGAATTCGATAGTTTATATGATGTGATTATTGGAATACTTTGGTCATCACTGTATCGCTACTACATGTTCATGACCGCAAGCACCTGGGGAACTTGGATGCAGGAAGCTCACATGACTGAAATATTAAATTTCCCAATCCCCAATATTAACGACGAGCAAAAGAAAACTTTCAAATCCCTAATCGAAAGAATTAGGGATTTGAATATGCTGTCGTCAGACCGGAATCTATTTGACACTAGGGAATGCGGTGAATCCTTAGTTGAATTAGAAGATAAATTGGATGAGCTCGTTTTTGATGCTTATAAGTTAACCAATTTTGAAAGGCAATTGATTAAAGATCGTTGTCAGTATGAAATTGATTACTTCTATCATAAAGATAAAGGATTAGCAAATCATGCAACAGATATAGACTCATTATCTAAATACATTGAATCCTTCCAAAGACAATGGTCTCGAAATTTAGATAAAGACGAATTTTTCGAGCCGCAAATTATTTATTCTGGTGATAAATCAATGTTGGGAGTTCTATTTCATTTACGATCACATTCAAATGATTATGGAAACGATATAAGAATTGAAGAAGACCTAAACGATTTTAAAATGTTGCTTTCGACAGAGTTATCACGTAATATATATACAGATGGATTACTTCGTAGAGTTTCCTCAGATACTATATTCATTGTAAAACGGAACCTAAAAGGCCATTGGACCCAAACTGATGCCTTTGCTGACGCTGAAGCCACTTTATTGCAAGCATTGAGTAACGAGTGACTTTAAATTAATTTATGGAAAAAAGATCACTTTTAAATAGAAAGAAGAAATTTTGGAAAAAGTTTGAAGATTCTATTCTGGAGATAATTGCACTGGCTCTTGAATTACTAAACCAAAAGGACACACTTCCTGAACAAGAGGATGACCTTAATCGAGCCTTTTATTGGTGTTTGGTAGAAGCTAATTATCAATTGCAAATGGAAAATAAGGGACGAGAATCTCCTCCTATTTATGAAGGTAATAATCAACCATTTTTTGGCGATGAAGAACGTACAGCACGCGAATACAAAAGACCAGATTTTCAATGGTCGATCACCGACATATCTGAAATAGACCCGAAAAGAAGTTCAAAACAATTCGTTCTCGAATGCAAAAGACTCGGAACTCCCAAAAATAACTGGGTCCTTAATGAAAATTATATAAAAAATGGAGTTGAAAGATTTACCTCAAAGGAACATGGTTACGCTCGAGGAGTTGAATCCTCAGCTATGCTTGGGTATATCCAAAGCATGGATATGCTAGATATACTTTCAGAAATAAATATTAGTTTGGATAAAATTAATCAACCAGAACTTATTCAGGTTCAAGAGACTGATTTAACAGTATCTTATTCACATGAAATAAAGTTAGAATATTCAATTGACCACCTTGAGCTTAGGCATATTTGGATAAATATTAAACGATTTTATTAAAACTCAACACTTAGATTGAACAGCAATAAAGTAGCATCATCTATTTATAAATGGTGACAACAACTCATCAATTTCTATTCCTAAGGACCGTGCCAATGAAATCATCGTAGACAGAGTTGGTTGATTAATACCTCTTTCTAATAACGATATATATGTTGGATGTAGATCTGATATCAGTCCAAGCTTTTCCTGGGAAATGCCATTAGCTTCTCTTAAGGCTTTAAGATGTCGTCCAAATTTTTTAGCATTTAAATCCCCTCCCATTAGAGGAGCAAGCTATTTCGGCCACTTGTCGTAATCCACAGAGTATACTCTTAGATGTAATTTAAATTCTATATATTTTCAACAAAAAATACCGAATGAGTGGATTTAAGGACTTTCTTCACGATACAGATTCTCCAAAAGGGAAAACTCGAACTATAAATATTAAGGTCTCAACTCATGACTTCTATAGAAAGACTGCCAGTCACTATGATGTTCACCTTACCACATTGGTTAATAATGTTCTCGAGCATTGGATGGAAGAACATAAGTCCGAAATAATTCAAGACATAAAATCTAACCTTGATGTATGAATCAAAAAGAAGGTTTGAGGCCTGTTGAAGTAAATTACAAAGGTGATGTAAAGAAAGGTTTCTTTCACCGATTCGTTTTCATGATGTATTCAGGACAAAGTGAAACCAAAGTTCTTGTTGAACTAGACAATGGAAAACTTAGATATTTTGATCCTTATTTTGTTCAGTTCACTGATCGATCGAAAGAAAAGCAATCTCCAATTGACGATCACTCATATGAGTCTGATAATAAGAGTCTTGAATGATGGACGAGATATGGTTGAGGTTTGGAACAGCCATTATTCAATTTTCGAAGGTAATTTTAGAATATTATTTACTGTCTTTTTTACCTGATAGTATACTATCAGTTATAAATATAACATTTGGTAAGCTTAAATACTAATGATTCTATTTCCACTCATAGACCTATTTTTTGATCAAATTATATGAATTTTAAAAAGTTATACTAATTAGTATCATTTTTAATCAATATTACTCGAGTCATTTTGTAATATTTTTAATTGACTTAAGGTTTAAGTAACTTTAGTATAATCAAAGCACAATCTTCTAACAACTACTGCCATATGGTAGGGGAACATCAAACTCGCAACCACCTAGCTGAGCTCTGGAATACTTATTTAAGATGAATAGAAATATCCATTTTGCAAACCACATAACATAGATTCTCAAAGCAACTGAAATGAAACAATTTTGGGAAGAAGAAGAACTCTTTGAGGACTTCTTAATTACTGAAGAAGAATTAAACTTAACTAAGGGATACCCACAAGTTAATAAACTTGGATTCATGATTATTCTGAAATTCTTCCAGTTAGAAGCTCGCTTTCCTGAGAATAAAGATGAAATACCATCTTCTGTGGTTGGGTTTATTACCAGTCAACTCAAACTGGAGACACAATTGTTTGATGAATATACTTTTAATAACAGAACGTACAAAAGGCATAGACAAATTATTAGAGAGTATTTTGCTTTTTCTGAATACAAAAGGGAGCATGACAGTAGTATCCTTGAGCAACTTAATGATTTCCAGGAATGGTACAGCTATGATAAAGTGCGAGCAGAGGTTTTAGATGAATTTCGAGAGATGAAAATTGAACCTCCTTCTGAAAATCATTTAAGCAGGATTATTGCTTCATTTATAAATCAAAAAGAAAACGAATTTTTCAGTAGTATTGATTTCTCGCTGAATAAAACAACCAAAGACAATATAGACTTCCTTTTAAATTCATTAGAGGATAATGATTATTCAGATAACGACGAATTAATTACTCTCAACGAACTGAAAAGCGATCCTGGAAGAATCGGATTGGAAAGCATATTTAAGGAAATAAGGAAGTTAGAGATAATCAGGAGTATTGGTGTTCCATCAAAGATATTTCATGAAATGAATTATGAAGTGTTGAGCAAATACAAATTAAGGGTCTCTTCCGAGCTTGTTTCAGAATTAAGGCTTCATCCACCCAAAATTAAATATTCATACTTATCAATATTCTTTCATATTAGAAGCCTTCAGATCACGGACAACTTAGTTGAGTTGTTAATCCAGTTAATACATAAAATATCTAGCAACGCTGAAAATAAGGTGGTTAAGGAATTCGTGAAAGATTTTAAAAAGGTAAGTGGAAAATATAACATACTCTTAAGAATGGCAGAGAACTCATTACGTTACCCTGATGAAATAGTTAGAGAAGTGATTTATCCTGTCGCAAGAGAAGAAACACTCAAAGACCTTGTTACTGAATTAAAGAACAATAAGGGAGCATTCAAAGGCCAAGTCTTCATAAAGATGAAGAATTCATACTCCAAGCACTATAGGAGAATGTTACCAGCAGTACTTAACTCCTTAGAATTCAAATCGAACAATCAGCAACATCAACCTGTAATTGAGGCTCTAGACATCATAAGGCATAAATATGACACCAATGATACGTTTCTTCAAATTAATGCTGGAGTGCCCATTGATGGTATCTTGAATATGGGACAAAGGAAATTAATGATTACTGAAGATGAATATGGGGATCTGGTAATAGATAAAAAGGAATATGAATTGGTAGTTCTTCAGGCTTTAAGAGACAAACTTAGATGTAAAGAAATTTGGGTTGAAGGATCTGATAGGTTTAAAAATCCTGATTATGATCTACCTCAGGATTTCGAAACAAAAAGGAATAAGTACTATTCCTCCTTAAAGAAGCCAAAAGACCCACAACCATTTATTGACCAGTTAAAGCGTGACTTGACTAATGCATTAGAAAAGTTCAATAAGGACTTGCCAAATAATCCAGATGTTAGATTGTCGAATAAAAAAGGGGGTAGAATAATACTATCTCCTTTCGAAAAGCAAGAGGATCCAAAGAATATTGAACAGCTAAAGCAAGATGTTGCGGAGAGATGGCCAATGATTGACTTGTTAGATGTCTTGAAGGAAACCGATATGCAAATTGATTTCACTTCACAAATTCATACATCTGCAGATAGAGAAATTCTAAACCAAACAGATAAAAGAAAAAGACTATTATTAGTCCTATTCGGCCTTGGAACCAACACTGGTTTGAAGAGAATGGCAAATGCCAGTAATGGTAAATTTTCTTACAGCAATTTAAGATATGTAAAGAGAAAATATCTTAACCAAGACAATTTAAGAAACGCTAATATTCACTTGGTTAATCATATTCAGAGGATAAGACTGGCTAAAATTTGGGGGGAGGGAACTTCAAGCTGTGCATCTGACTCTAAGAAATTCGGCTCTTGGGATCAAAACCTTATGACCGAATGGCATATAAGATACAGGGGAAGAGGTGTAATGATTTACTGGCATGTAGAGAGAAAATCAACATGCATTTATTCACAATTAAAATCAGTTTCTTCTTCGGAGGTTGCCTCAATGATCGAAGGAATACTTAGGCACAGTACTGATATGGAGATTGAAAAAAACTATGTAGATACTCATGGTCAAAGCGAGGTTGCATTTGCCTTTTCACACCTTCTGAATTTCACCTTGATGCCTCGTTTCAAAAGTATATCAAAGAAAAGGCTTTACATAACTGATAATTCCTTGAGAAAATCACTAGATAATTTAACTCCGGTACTTACAAGAGCAATAGACTGGGATTTAATTAAATCCCAATACGATGAAATGATTAAATATTCAACGGCCTTGAAGATTGGAACTGCTTCTGCTGAATCTATAATGAAAAGATTCACTAGAAATAGCCTACAACACCCAACATACAAAGCACTTCAAGAATTGGGTAAGGTTATAAAAACTATATTCTTATGTGAGTATCTTTCCTCAAAGGATATGCGCATTGAAATAAATCAAGGACTTAATGTTGTAGAAAACTGGAATTCGGCAAATGGCTTTATTTTCTATGGTAAAAGTGGAGAGATATCCACAAATAATTTGGAGGACCAAGAGATATCCGTTCTTTGTCTTCATTTATTGCAAAATTGTCTGGTTTACATCAATACCTTAATGATCCAAAGTGTCTTAAATTCGGAAGAATGGAGAGAACGTTTAGATAAGGAGGACTTAAGAGCGTTATCACCATTGATTTACAATCATATTAACCCTTATGGTCGTTTTGAGCTAGATTTAAGTAACCGTATAAACCTAAATATCAATTAGTTATAAATAGATGGCCCCAAACGACAGCAACCCTGTCACTGGGCCATATTGCTGTTCACGCAATTTATACTGATGGTACGCCTGTTTGCTTACCCCAGCCACTTGATAGATTGCATTCATAGAAAAGCTTATCTTTTTGTTTTCTCTAAACCAGTCAAGGGTGGGGTATTTGAGTTTTTTTTCAGATCAATTTCGTAGTGTTCCTTAGCCAAATCAATCATTTTTTCCAGATAGTCGATATGGAGTTGTTTTTGCCCTAAAGCTCTTGTAACCTCCCCATTATTAGGACTAGGATCAAATAGACTAATTCTCTAAATATTTACAAAATTCATTCTGGTAGTTT
>JAYMFU010068201.1:0-11350 GCA_036784835.1 Phaeophila floridearum
CGAGGCCGGGGGCAGCGACCGGCGAGGTGGGCCGGCCCGGCAGTGGGGCGGACATGCCGGACGGACTAGACAGCGGGGACGGCGACCAGGAGCGCCACGCCCGAGGGCTGTGGGCAAGACACCCAGGGCGACGTTGCTTGGGCAAGTCGGAGAGTGTACCGCGTGAGCGCACGACGGTGGAATGGGGTGACCCGCAGAGGGGTCATGACTGGCACAGTTAGGCTGACCGATGAAGAGTCATGTCCAACGCCGTGGCGGCGGCGCGTAGCGCTGCATGGGCGTCTGTGCACAGGGGTCCAGCAGCCATGCGCGGAGTAGGCCCGCTGAGCATCGCACGTGCCACATCAGCTACGAGCTGCAAATCGCGAGCGGAGCGCCCCGCGTCGCGCTGCACGCAAATCTCCGGGCACACGTGGCCGGCCGCGTGCGAGCTGCGAAGCACACCACAACACTCGCAGCGCTTAGCGCCAAGGGTCGCGAGCTGTGCAGATGTGTATACAACGCCCGCGTGCTTCACGGGTCCGCATGTGCGCTAGCAGGGCGCTACGGTTGCGATACCGCCGCCAGCAGGTCGGCCCAGTCGACACGCGGGGCATCACAGTGTCGCGCCGGGGTGGAGGCTGCGCTGAAGGCTGCGACAGGTGACCTTGCAGTGGCGTTTGCCGCCATTGGCGGCGGTAGGGTAGTGCAGCGAGGCAGGTGCGAAGCTCGCAGCAGAGCGCCAAAGCCGCCGCGGGCGCGGTGTCCAGGGGAAGCCGAGGCCGGCGTCTGGCCAGGAAGACTCGTAGGGTCGTCGCGAAGCAGCCCGCAAGTCGACGCACGGAAAAAGCTCGGCCGTAGCAGCTCACGGGCGAGCGAACGCGCCCGCGGGCAACTGGCGTGGCACAGGGACCCAGACCCGGGCCCGCACTACCTGAAACCCTGTCCCAAACCCCAGAGGACGGTCAGAAAACCAGTCCCAAACGGTCCCACCGCAGAAACCAGCCCAAGCGGGCGAACCAAACCCAGAACACTTAGCCTGAACCCCAGCCCAAGCACACAAGGCCAAACAAGCCGTGCTGACACACACCGAACACCAGCGCCCAACCCAGATGGGGCAACGGAAGGTCCGCCGCCGTGTGTGTGTGTGTGTGTGTGTGTGTGTGTGTGTGTGGTTATGCGTGTGTGTTGTGTTCATTGTCCTGGGCTCTGTGATAGTTAATCTACAGCACGTCAAAGGCTAATGAGCCGCTTCGCGGCTGCAAGCACTTTGCAACATAGGCGAGACCGCATACAAGTCCCTGAGAGGCGGCCGCACATGCGGCATGAGTTCTGCACAGCAGAACCGGGTGCGCGCGGATACCAGTTATAGAGGGACGCTGGAAAGTTGCCTGTCAAGAACGCAGGCAAGTGCACCTGCGGAGCCTGCAGCACATGACATGGTCACTACAACATCCAGGCTTTCGCTCCTAGGCGAGTCATGCAACACTTGCTGCATTTGTCGTCCAGACACACGCTGCTAGCAACAGCGACTGCCGGACAATACGTCGAACGAGAGGCACCGAGTGGCTGTACAGATGTGGCCCGCCTGCCGCACACTGCCTTATACAGTGGTAATAGCAGGCTGGGAGGATGAGCAGCGACACGTCTGCACTTGAGCGGCCTGCCTACGGCTGCAACTGTCAGCCCACTTTCTGGCAAGGCCCAGGGCCAACAACCACAGTGCGTAAGCACATCGGTACAAATCAGCTGTTCGCAAATGCACTTCTTACGCTGTTTACGCTGCTCCCATTGTGAATGGGCAGTGGAGTTGGGATGAATTGTTCGTGCGTACAACATTTTGTGCTGTAAGAGATAGAGCTCTGATGCTTAGGGGTGCTGCGCGGCAGCCATGTTGTGGTGGTGCTGTTGTGTGCACTCAGACGCCTTGGCAGCTCAGTGGATGCCTCACCAGAGCTGTGCATCCCTGTTTAGTGAACACTCAGAAAGCTCATGATCTCACAGTGATGCATGTGCGTGCTGGCTGAACGAAGCTCAGAGTTGCACTGCACTAGATTCTGCGGTCTGCCCATGCTTTCCTACACCTGAATCTGAGTCCTGTAAGTTACGTGCATGACGGTGTGCGCTCACCTAATGCTGCAATGCCTGGGGCGTCGTGGCTAGAAGATGGGTGCTGCAGTGTGGCGCGCCGGGCGCCCACGAGGCGCTGGTGCTACAGTTAGTTTTGTCGCACACGGCACGGGGCTCAACCGACGGCTGCCACCGAGTTGCTTATGACCGTCTGCGACCTTGCTTACACCCAGTGCGGATGGAGCGCAACGGCCAGTCACGGCGTCCCAATCTGTGCGCCTCGTGAGGCAGTCGACACGGGCGCGGACGCGCGCCCGCCGCCGCTCGGTTAGCATTTCCCCATGTTGACTCATGCATGAAGCCGCTCCGTGTCATCCTCTCGAGCTGGCCTTAACGCTGTCGTCTATACCTATGAGCTCCTGCGTGCTTGGATGCTGTCAGTGGGGTTGCCCGTTGCGCACTCAAGCACTGGACACGGCTCGATGTGGTCGTTCGGGGTTGGAACACTTGCACCCCTGGGAGTGCAAGTGTACGTGCAACGCTCATTGCTGCGATGAGGTTGTGGTACCAGACACCGCTGCAATCACCTCATCACCGAGCGACTGCGCACCGCAAAACAGTGCTTACGCCACTGCTCCAGGACACGTTGGCTGTCCAGTGCTGACTACTGGTGGCATGAACACTCGTCCACACTTCTGGGTTGCTGGTAGAAGCGTGGGTGGGAGCAAGAATTGTGAGCAGGAGCAGTGGTGGGGCGGCAGGCCAGCGGCAGGGGGAAGAGACAGCCACGAGGACGAGGGGCCCTTGCGACCCCACAGATGAGTGCCTTCAGGCGCATGCCAACAGCACATTGCTCCTTATCATGGCATCAAGCAGGTAGCGGCATCAGCAGCAGCAACCGTGGAAACACCATCAATCACGGCAGAAGGTAGTCTGGGGAGTGGCACAGAGCGGCCACAGGAAGGGTGCTCTGGGAGGTAGTGCCGGCGGACGCGGCGACAGACAGGCTGGCGAGTGGCAGCGGACCAGAAGTGGTGGCGGCTGGCAGTCTAGAGACCAGAAGCGGACTAGAAGCAGCGCCAAAGGGTGGGGTGATTCGCAGCGGATGGGTGCAGGAGGAATGGTCCGTTTCACTGCGGCCGGGGGCGGCTGGGCGTTTGGTGTGGTGCATGCATGTGTGAACCTGCATAGCATGCTGCAGTGGGATCGGGTTGCACGGCAGGGCATGCAACGAACAGCGCAATGAGAACGTGCATGTGCCAGCTGCAATGTGTGCACAAAGCTGCACAAGAGGGACCCATTATACGATCCTCGAAGTCGATTGAGTACATCAGCAGAGTGTTGGAGCCATCTTGGCTGCCAGCAGCTGGACGCTCGTTCAGGCTGCGTGGCACATGAAGTCAGCTCGTGACTGACACTGGGCGTCTGCAGCACGCACTCGATCATGCGTTGGTTGTGGGTGTGACGTGCATGCACACCAGCCCTGAACAGTTCCGCGGGTGTGTGCAACGCCGAGTTCAAGACAGACAAAGGCCTGGGCGGGGCCAGTAACGGTCGAGCGTCGAGCATGAAAGGCGCCGTCTAGTCTAGGCGCTCAACGCGCCAGACGTGCTGCTGGAAGCCGCGGAATCGGCGCTCGGAGGTGTCTGTCTCCGCGAAGAGGCCGTTGCTGTGGAGCCCACAGGTGTTGGCTGCTGCGCAAGGCGCCATCGTACGGTGGCGGGGGACTCGGTGCCAAGGGACACCAGGACGAAAGCGGCGGGCCTCTGGAAGAGGCTCCCCGGCGACGTGGACTCTGAAATGATTCGACATCTTGCTCAACGACGAGACAGACGCGAACTAATAGGTCAGCGCGCTTGACCCGCCCAGCATGCCGCCGGAGTGTTTCGTGAGGGCCGAATCATTTCGTCATGGCTGTCGCCCAGAACTGAATGTTCAAGCGAATCTCAAAGTCTCGAGGTTCGTAACAACCGAGGTCCAACGCGCGTCATACTGCTCACGAATCTATGTGCCAGGCCTACACTTGGAGCCCTCTGGTATTCAGGAGCAAACGCCGTACTGTAGTATTCGGGAGCAATGCCCGTCTGACAGGTTTGTTAGGTCAGGTGCCAGGCCTGGCCAGGCTTGCCGACCGGCTGAGCTGCATTTCGTCGTCGCGCATGGCCCGCGACGTCTGCGACATCCTGTGCTCACAGGTCGCGACGATGGCACTTCACGACCGGGTGGCGTGGGCCCTTCGGCAACAGCGCTTGATGAAAGTGTGCCGTTTTCAAGGGCCAGAGTCGATCGGTTGGTTCACCCGGTCGGAACTTCACCGCCAAGCTGGGCGCGAACCCGGTCGTCTTGCGGCCCGGTCGGCAGTGTGCACCGTCGATAGTGTGATACCTATGTGCACAATTATCCCGTCACGAAAAACGAGGGCGGAAGCCGATCTGGTCCCGCACATGACCGACTCACCCCGGCGCCCAGCGCAAGCGCCAGACCAGCACTTACAAGCTGGCCAGTCTGACACGCGAACGCACCAGTGTGCACGCGAGACAACATCTACTGCAACAGACAGGTGCGAACTGCTCATCCACCCCTGCAAGCCAGTGCAACGAGCGGGATCGTGCAGCTCCAGCTGGTCACACGACCGGGTACGGTGTAGGACTGAGCAGGGGAACTGTGTCCAGGCGCCCTCAACTGCGTCTGCATGCGTGTAGCACAACGATTGATGTCGTTGTGCCCCACACATCACGTGCATTTCTGCTGCTCCGCCCGGGCTCAACCCCGTCACTGCCTGCGCAGCATGGCAGCAACGTGGCAATACGGGAGTCATCCCGGAGTCTAGCACTCCTGGGCACGCACGGCTGCGCGTCATAGCAGCCCTGTGGTGGTTTCATCATAACGGGGTAATTCGTACAGCAGCTGCAGCAGCGTGTGTACGTGCAGGATGCGGGGCATGAAAGGCTGACGACATCAATCACACTAGCACAATCGCCAAGCCCAAATCCGCTTCATACCCATGTCTGGCCCAACCCAGCCCGACGAAGGATCCCCTGCTGCATCAGAGGACGCTGGAACAGCTGCTGGGGACCCGCCGCAGTGCGCGCCCTGACCCCAATTCTGCACACTTTGATATCAAAACACAATTTCAGTTAGCTGAATCTCGTTGGGAAGCTATGCTTGCAGACCGCGGGCAATCATGTGATGCTTGACAGCTACACAGTCACTCACTCATACCACGGAAATTGAAGCATATGCTCACTCTGCCTGTTTGGGGTAAGTGGTTGCCTGACGAGTTTAAGCAAGAGCAGACATGTGTTGTATGATGTGGTCGAAGCTGCCATGGGCAAGCAACACGTGCGAGGCCTCCCGTCTGCCTCGGCTGAGCGTTGGCATTTGGACGCTACCCCCGTCCAACCCTATCAAAGGCAACCTTCAGCGGCATGCATTGCTGATCATTCGCCCAGCTGTGTGTGTTTCCTTGAATGTGTCGCCTCAGTTTGGTATTGTGGTCCACAGGCTCCCAGGCTGGCTGGGCGCGGTGCAATACTTTGTCAACAACGTGAACGTGGTGAGGAAGGCGCGCATCAGGACTCTGCACGCGATCGAGCAGGAGCTGTCAGGCATTGAGGAAGCGTGGCGTGCGGAGCAGGAGAAAGCCAGGAGTCTGGAGCTCCAGGCGGGCAGCGTGCACATCACGGAGCCTGCCAGCGTGGGGCACAAGCAAGAGAAAGTGAGGGAGCAGCTGGAGGATCTTGAAAGAGAAATTGAGAGAAAGAAATGGCAAAGAGATGTGCTGAGAGGTACCTGGGTGCTGTGGCCCAGAACGCTCTGCATGGAGGGGGACTGCAGAGGCGCGCAACTGCAGCTGCGCGGCTTGCAGGCATCTGTCCGACAGCTGGACCGTCTGGTCCGTCGGCAGGTGTTTCTGCAGCCGGACGCAGCGCAGATGGGGTTCTACCAGGATGCTGCAGGCGTGTTGAACGAGGTCACTGCACTTCTGCTGGCTGGGCGGGGAGACAGCACCCTGCCACGCATCCTGCTGTATGGACCCCCCGGCATGGGGAAGTCCTGTGCTGCTGTGCGCATATTCGAGATGTGGAGGGAGGTGTGTTGTCTGCGACGCAGTTTGCGAGAACAAAGTGGCTGTGTGCTCGTTGGCAGCTGAGCCTCTCTGTATGTACCAGGTTTGCGGGGCCTTAGCCGCTGAAGTTGTGATTGTGCACCTTGGAGGTTCAAGGGTTGCCGAGTTGTCTTTGTCATCACCGTTGTGCACGCTGCCGTTCAGGTTGCCAGAGCTCGGGCTTCGCAGGCAGCAGGCAAGCACACTTGATGTAAATGTTTGCATGAATGCACGAGCTGTGCACATGTGCCGTGTGCCATGTGCACTGAGAAGGGAGCAGGGCCCGTTGCATGTGCCATCTGTGTGTGCTTCCGGTGTGTTGTGTTGTGTTCGTTTCATGTTGTGTGTTTGAAAGTATCTTGCAGTGCTTGCCATGTATCATACAACCTGTGCTAGCATGATTCACACGTGTGCTGATGTTGGTATTAAGTTTCTTTAAGCCGTTGTCCATCACAGCGCATGCTGCAAGATGAATTGGTGAATCGGAGGTTGTTTGACCAGAAGAATGTGTGCGTAGGATGCGGAGCTGCGGGCGAGGTACCCAGATGGACCACGGCTGGTGGTTTTTGGCAACTGCTCGGACGGCACCACAGGCAAGCGCTTCCTGCTCAGCCGCCTACGCAAGCTGCAGTTCGCCCTGGAGTCTGCCGACACGGCACTGCAGATGCCAGAGGCGGTCACGACAACTCCGCGGACCAGCAAAGGTAGGCCGCACTCCCCATTCCTGCGTAAGGACTGGCCCTGTCAGCTGCTTTGCCTCCATGCTGGAGATGTGGTTGCTGCGCTTTTTGGTTTGGTACTGGCTGTTGTACGTAAATACAAGTTGGTGCTAAGCGAACGTGTCGAGATGGGGCTAACCGCAAACAGGTACGTTCACACAAATTGGTGCTAAGCGCAAGTGTCAACAAGCACCCTCGTGACTGCTGTTGCTTTTCCCATGCCAAAGTACCTGACAGGTGGCCCACGGTTGCACTATGGCACGTGTGCTAGAGACTGGTTGCTGTGTCCTGGATGGCGCTTCCGGTTAGTGATGTTCAGGTCAATACAAAGACGACACGAGTGAAGTCCTGGCTGAGGTGGAGGCGGCCAAGCAGGCCGTGCGGCGGCTGCTGCAGGGCAAGTCCCACCTACTGATTGTGGACGATGTGTGGCCGGGGGAGGCTGAGGTGCTGGAGCATGCTGGCTGCTTCCCGGCCGCCTTCCGAGGTGCCTGTGTGGTCACATCCCGGTGGAACCTGGCGGACCGCTTCCCTGCGGCCACAGCCACAGTTCCAATGCGCAACGAGCGCCCTGTCTGCGAGGCCATCCTGGCTGCCTACGCATACCGCAGCAGGCAGGAGAAGCGTCTCCGAAAGGAGCACCAGGTGTGCAAGCAGCCCTCGTTTCTCACTTGTATGCAGCTGGCTTCCCGCACAATGTGGTGTTGGCAGGATCACGGATCGCTGCTTCTCGCATTACATGCATGCAGTGGCCGTGGTGTAGATGCTTGTAGCTGATTTGCACTGCTGCGGTGTTCCGGCAAGCTTCAGTGTATGTGCTGTATCCGGGCTCAGAGGCCCCCGGGGCTCGACAACACCAGCAGACGGCTGCAATAACGCCCACACAGCTGCTGCGGTGAAGCAGAACATCAAGGCAGCAGAATCTCAGTACCCGTGAGTTGAAGCGATTTGCTTTGTGAATGTTGGTCAGCAGTTGGGGACTGGCGTGCTTGCACAACACTGTGGCGGTTGATTTGCTGCGTGGGACGCAAGGGCGCTGATCGGGGTATCGCAGCTATGCAGTGGCGCGGTGTCGGGCACATCACCCGAGTTGCGGCTGCGGTGCCAGCGCGTTGCAGCACGGGTGTGCCCCGCTGAGTTGGGTGCGGCTGCATCTGCGCACTCTACAGCCACGACTGATCCTGCTTGTTGGTACCAAGCCTTGGATTCGTCAAGAACCTGCTGCTGATGGCTGGCTGTCGTAGTTCCACACATGGCTCTCTTGTCAGGCCACCTGAATGGGTTTGTGTGCAGGCGGTCGGCCAACAGCTGCTGGACCGGTGCAGCGACAGCCCGCTCACCCTGCGACTGGTGGGCAGCAGCTTGGCGAACAAGCAGAATCACTGGGACAACGTGCTGCAGCGGCTCCAAGCACTCATTCACAACGCGAAGCAAACACACAACACTGACGTGGCGAAGCATGCGTTTGCGTTGTCGCTGCAGTGGGTCGAGGAGGGCGACAGCGTGCCGGCGGAGGGCATCAGGGCCATGCTTGCCACCCTGGAGCAGCTACCGGCCGTGACGAAGGTGCCGGTGGACGTCGTGCAGGCCGTGTGGCGCATGCACTGCAGCGGCTGCAAGGACGAGGTGTTTGAGGACATCCTACTACGGCTGCTGGAGGCCTCCGTGATCGACCAGATGCACTACGAGCTCCTCCCCTCCACACGTGTGCACCTTCCTGTGGGATCAGCTTCGACCACCTCTGCCAATGCACACTGTACAAACCCTGTGACTCAGCCGCCCAGCCGAGGGCCTGCATAGCAAGCGAGTACACAACGGCTGCTGCACCTTGCCTCATGTATGGCAATCACCGCACAGCTGTCTGCAAGTCTGTTGGCCTCAGCGTACATTCTGTGCGATGTGGATGTATGGGGACGTTCTCGAATCTAGGTCGTCGGAGAAGTGTCCATTTCAGACTCAGTGGGGGAGATCGAACCACTGCCTGTGGCCTTGCTGTGGTTGTCCAGCACAGGAGCTTGTGGCTGGTAGGCCATTGCCTAGGTGGGCATACCACGCAGGCAGGCCATTGTCGTTACACACCTGCGTACCTGCGTGTGAGGGAGTGCTGTGCGTGCTTGGCCGTGGAGCTCAATGCAATTGTGCTTGGAAGCTGGCCACTGATTTTCAGGTGGGAAATTGCCTGCTGTTGTAAGTGTGAACACCGACGGCACGGGATGCTGTTGGTCATCTGCATGAAGCCCAAGCAGCCTGATCTGCGCAACGGCGGTCGTCTGCCTGCGGGTGTGTCCCGCTCCCGAGTTGCAGCCCTAGGGCTCTTACCCCCCTTGGTGCACACCATGCAGAGGCCATTTCCTTTCATGTGCTGCTGCTGGAGAGCATGGTAGCGAACCGCCCCACACCCGCGCCTGCACCGCAAGTGCCAAAGCCCAGCGTTGCCACACTGTCAGCTGTGGAGCCCAGTGCGTACCTGCTGGGCCTGTGCTGCTTGCGCCTCTACGGCAGCCCCACAGCCTCCGGCGCCGCTGCAGCCAGCTTGTCCGAGCTTCCTGCAGTGGAGGGCTCATGGCCATGTGCATGGTGGCAAAACTGTATCGGCCGTAGAGCTGAACCTGCTGCACTGGGTGGCCTGCTGTCCTTGGTCGAGGAGCGCCCTGTGCTCGGGCAGCTGCTTGTGAGTGCAGCGGTGGGGCGCTTGTGGCCGGCGCTTACAGACCAGCTGCCCAGCCTGCTGAAGCGCCCAGACACGGCCATGGTCGTGCTCGCGCTCCTGGTGGGGGCATCTTCGTCCGGGAGACTGCCCTGGTGTGCCGAGTATTCAGCTGCATTGAAGACCCTCGCCGACAGTGCATGCACTGCAAGCGACGCCCAGCTGCTCTTGCATGTGTACAGGTCGCTGCCGGAATTTGCTGATTGGGATGCAGCGCTGGTCATAAGCAGGAGTACGTTGCGTATTTGCACAGACCTATACGGGGTACAAGATGCACGTACATTGCAGGCACAATCGTGTGTGGCCAGCTCTTTGGGGGCCACTGGTCAATACACCGCGGCCGTGGAGCAGCTGGAGGAGCTGCTGAGCGTTCGGAAAAGCACCCAGGGCGCCCACCATGTAGACACGCTGAAGACAGTACATTTGCTGTCATATTTTTTGGAAGACTGCTGCAGGTACCCTGAGGCACTGATGAGGGCGCAGGATGCGGTGTTGGGCCGCAGCCGTGCACTCGGACCAGATCACCGAGACACACTTGAGTCCATGCGATTAGTTGCATGGGCGCAGCACAGGTTGGGTGAGAACGAGGCGGCACTGAAGACGTTCCAGTCGGTTGCCCGCTTGCGCCTGCGTGTCCTTGGACCGGACCACCCTGAATCTCTCGTGTCTGCCATGGAGATGGGCATTGCGTGGGAGGGGCTTGGCAACCACGAAATGGCTCTGGACGCGAAGGTAGCGGCTCTACCGGGGCATCAGCGGGTGTTGGGTCCATGCCATCCATGGACCACGACCCTGATCCGTAACATTGCGGTTTCATTGCGGCGGTTGGGGCGGTGGGCGGAGGCCTTGCAGCGGGACCAAGAAGCCCTGGAGCTGCGTAGGGAAGCGCACGGGGAGCGGCATATCCGTGTGTTGGATTCCATGAGGAACGTGATGCGCGACTTGTTGGGGGCAGGGCAGACTGACGAGGCCTTGCAGTGGGGGCAGCAGGCATTGGAGTTACACAAGGAAGTGCTCGGGGAGGAACACATGGACACAGTGGATCTTGTGAACCGTATCAACTTTTGCTCTGCAAGGCTTGGGCCATGATGAAACCTGGGTTGTGGGTCGCTCGTCATGGATTGGGTTGGGTTGTTTTGTGTTGTGTTTAGAGCTGCATATATGAAGCCTCAAAGGGTGATTTCAGCTCATTTAAAGTCGTTGTTTCCAGGTCTAGGTACTCGTACTATCGTCAATAGGTTACTGAAACAGACTTTGAAAACACAATCTTGACATTGTTACATTGAGCTTGATCTGTGAAGTTGCAAAAACACTGTCTGGCTGTTGCCTCTTGCCTTCGGCTTGCTGGCCCTGCTTTTACCTGCCTCCTGCTGGCGCTCTCTTTTGTATATTGAGCTTGAACTGTGAACTTGCAACTGTAGTGCTGTGGTGAGGTGGAGGGGTTGGGTGGACAAAAAGTAGAGATAGATTAACATAGAATCAGCATCATCAGCACGCGTGGTGTGCGCATTTCCTTGCTATAGCTGGTTCGTGTGTTAGACTTGTAAAGTGCGCGGAGGTCTTCAGCCCGCTGTTGCACGAGACATGGGGGCGCCTGGGGCAGCCGGTTATGAAGCTGCTGTCCAAGCTGGGGACGTTGTCCAGTCGGGGGGGAACTGGTCCAAGGCTTCTTGCATGCAGCAGCGTTGGCGGAGCTGTCCATGGCGCTGTGCCGGGGGACCGCCACGGTCTTCCGGCAGTTCTCGTTCAACTTCGCCAAGCTCGCCC
>JAYMFU010068312.1:0-11346 GCA_036784835.1 Phaeophila floridearum
GTGGCGGGACTGCGTTAAACCAATATGGACCCAGCTCCTAGCCACTTGGCTTTAGGCCTGCCTACTAGTCTCTTTCGCCATCATAGAACCAACTTGAAAGCTATGAAAGGAAGATCAAGCGTCCATTCTTAACGAGAAAGAAAGGAAGACGTCGAAAGCCCTCTAACGAAAGAAACAAGACACGCTTTTAAAGCACTGGAAAGCCGAAGAAGTTTCTTTCTTTTCTGTGTACCAACTCTTTCCGGTCCAGCAGCTAACTGCCCCGTTCAGGCGAGAAACTATAGTTTGAGTTCTCTCGCGTAAACCTGTATCGACGGAAACAGTGCAAAACCTGTCACCCATCACTGATACCATACGTTTAAACCATACTCCAATCACTGCCAGCTCATCGTTGATGGCTCACGTAACACCAAGTCGAAGCTAAAAAGCAAGTCTTATTAAAGAAAGATCTGGGGCCGTTGGTACGTACGGATAGTGGTCACTACTACGATGGATCAAGCAGACCGGACCCGCGGAGGTGACTCGGTGAAGTTTTGAAAAAGATATGACAACGTCCCGTGGCGATAATCTTTTTTATGCCAACCGCCCTTAGTGGGTTAGTGGGATTGCTGGGCGTGCCCTCTCACAATGCGGCGTGCTATGATTCTGACAAAGCGCTCCTGCTTTTCCTTTAGTCAAAGCTCAATCCCAACTCGGTGCAGAATCTGCCCTAGAGCTATTGCCAGATTTCATCTCAAATCGAGCTGCAGTTCTTCTTTCCCTTCAAACCTAGCTAGGGGGATTTCGCTCTATCAATTCCGTCACTCTTATCTACGATAGCAGCAAACTCCACTTTTGAAACAAGAGGAAAGAAGCATATCGTCGCCTGCAAACAAAGATTAGAAGAAGTACATCTTACTCCAGACCATGAAATTTTAAAGTTAGATAAGCTATTTCACTTTCAGGTTGCCTTTCTGATCGAGTGCAATCCCATCTCCAACTGAGACCACTTGACAGAAGGATCTAAATAAAGGCTCACTCATATCCAGCTTATTGCTTAAAGCTGATCTGTTCACACACTAGTTTCAGGTGATTCATACCTGTCTAAAAGAGCTAGGTTGAGTTGCTTCCAACACCTTCTTAATCGGATAAAGTATAAACAGAGATCCCTAAAGCAGCTCTTCCGCTACTTACTAATAGAAAGGGCCCCACCAACAGCGGCAACAGGGGCTATCGAATTTTGAAAAGCCATCACTCGACTTGCTGAAGTGACACTCGCAACTAAGGCTAAGATCAAAGTATCGATGTCGGGAAAGCCCTTCTTCCAGCTTCCTTTCCCGATCCCGATGTGGCCTTGAAGTGCGCTTTCATCAACTTTAGGGCTCTCCCGGGGAACTCGCCCTTGGGATTCAGAAATCTCTGTTTCTGCTTTTCAGGCACTACCTGTCCACAATTTCACTCATCCTATCCGCGGAATCAATCTTCGAGCCGCGGCCGAAAGAACTACCTTTCACATCCAAACTGACGCCCCTACCCTTCCCTTGTCTTTCGTGGACTGATCCATCGATTCCGGACTGGTAAAAGACTATGAGTGAGACGTGACCAGGGTTTCTTCAATTGATCCACATCGACCAACTGCTCGTCTGGGTCGTCGGCTAAATCGGCCCTGCTTTGCCGCGAAGCTACCGTCATCGCCTTGGTGCTATGAGAAGAGGTATCCGAAGTAATCGTAAACTCATGCACCGCCTTCCTTAAGCCAGACGATTTTTCCATTTCCTGAATTTTCGACAAAAGCTCACCTGGGTGCTGAAAAGTTCTAGGACCCGTCCACCATTGCCTGTGATTCCGTATGCTCGCTGGACGCCTTTGGTGAATCGACATGAGGTTCTTCAGAAGCAGAATGCTCAGAAACATTCATGTGACTTGAGGACGTCCCTACTTGGGGCATCTTATCAATCTCCGCCACCTTCTCCAAGTCAGAATTGGAATCCGCGGAAAAGGAATTGGATGTAGAGACAGGTGATGAATCAGCCACCTGAACTTTTCCTTTGGAAGTATCCTTTTCACGGCTTATCACGAGAACGACCACGTTTGTTATCATCCATGCGCGAGCGACTGCGCTCTCGAGAACCACCTCGCCTGTTGCCGTCCACAGCCTCCCTCGGTCTTTGTTTCCAGCGGCCGATGACATTGCAATGAGAGCAATAGGGCTGAAGCCATTCATAAAAAAGAGAGAGAAAACTGAAATGGCCTGTCCTTTCAATCATGACCTGCTCCTGAATAGGAAGCGATAAATCAACCTCCACAAGCACTCGAACATAATGTCCATAGTCACCCGCAAGGGATCGCTCATCAATTCTAACGGGGTTGCCGGCAGCCTTGGCAATCCCAAGTATAATATAATCGATGGATGCCAATCCCAACTCAACAATCCTAACCCAGCGACTGCCTTCCTCTTCTTTCGCGAGGTCAGGAAAGGGGTTTGGGACAAGCACAGGAAATCCCCTGACTGAAACGTTGACCTTCCGTATGGCATATACATACATTAGATCAAGGAAAATACCCATCACATATAAGACACCCCGTATAGAGTAATTAAGTTTACACACTTTACATTACGAGGAGATAAAGAAACACAGCGAAGGAAATGAATACACCGACAAAGAAGAGACAAGACCAAGCAAGCCCAACAAGAGCAGATACTCCCACTCGCAGAGCTACAACGAACTCCTTAGATACATTTACTGAAAACGACAGAGGCTTAAAGCCGACTTTGAATGTTGGTTGAGACTGCCTACGCTACTGAAAACTCCTTCGGACACACCTTTGACTAGCCCTAAATAATGTTCAGAAAGTAGAGCAACCGTTAGGCGACTCAATTACATCGATCCTGTTGTTGTTGTCGGAGAAAGTCTGCTATACGCTGTCAGAGTAGGATGAACTTGGCCAACCCGGAGCTAATCGTTGAAGAGAACCACTTCGCCCCTCGGTTCGTACGTCTGCTTCTGTGATCTTCTTGAGTCAAGAAAGCTAAAGTTCCTTACTCTGCTCTTGTAGTCTAACTTCCTTGAGTTTGTTAATAGGTGGAATACAGGATCACAAAGCAAAGTGAATACCTGTTCGAATAGAACCTTCCTTGGGACTAATCCCTCGTCGAAGATTACCGGGTTCTTGCCTGGATTTGGTACTTCTTTTCCACTCCTTGCTCGCATTGAGCTGGGCCCTTGCGGGGACTAGATGCCATGCCTTGATGCTGAGTTCCTGTCTTCGGATTCGGCAAGCCTTGGAATCTATGAATTAGCTTCTGCTGTTCTTTTGTTAAACCGGAGTGTAACTCTTCTCTAAATCAACATAACAGTCAGAGAGTGACCTACTAGTTGTAGGGCACGAACGCTATAGAGTCGACTGCAGCTAAAGCTGAGAAAAAAAAACTCCCACTGCTAAACTGCTGTTGCTTTGTTCCTTGTTCTTTTCTTTAAAAAGATGAGTCACTCTTCTATTCTGCTGCTATTTCATTCATGAGCTTCGGTATGTGTAGGTCGGTTTGTGGTTGAATAGAGTTCTAAATCAGCTAGGTCATTCGATATGTCTGCACTCGCCACTGATCTTGATCTACAGTCTTAAAAGAAAGAGTTGCTAGGCGTCAATAGGTAATTGGTAGGCTATCTTAGTAGGTCAGTAGTTCAATCAATATGAACAGCTAAAGTAAGGAAAAGAAGTAAGTCCAGCTAAGGAAGATAAGTAAGTAAACCCTGTAGCTAAGCGCTTGTTGCTAAACCAGAAAGTAGGGAAAACCATTGTAGTTACCCGATTGTTGTCTACGGGGATCCTACTAGTTCAACTAAATCTCCTCTAAAGCATCCCTTGGCAGTGAAGGGAATTCTTTAGGATATTCCCAAACGTACTAGAGTGTCTTCTTCAATATGTTATGTTGCATTGAACTCTTCCTAACCGCATTCAGGTATTCAAGACAGTTAGAAACCAATATGAATGCATTCCCGAAGGAGAACACCAGCTACGCCATGAATAGAGCTATGACCCGGTCAATCGTCATCTACAGTGGTTAGTTCCTGAGCTAATCAATCAATCGGCCAAATAGGTCGGTGATTTACGACCCCTAGCAGCTAACCCTCAACAGGGGACTGATGGGCATATAAGGGGATTCCCTAGGAGAGTACTATACTATGTTCTTATCAAAAGGTTAATAACCAGTAGTTCAAATCGATATGTGAACCTGTTGCTAAAGAGTCAAAGGCGGTTTGAAAGCGTGGCTTAAAGGGAATATTTTCATTCCTTTGTTCTGGACATCTACTCAGTCAACGCTCTTATTTGTTAATGGATTAGTATTCCCGAGTAGGGGAATTGAATTAACTGATATTATCAGTCGCCCTAAGCTTTGATTTTATCAGTGGATTAGGG
Organism: Phaeophila floridearum; assembly: GCA_036784835.1. Classification (NCBI taxonomy): domain Eukaryota; kingdom Viridiplantae; phylum Chlorophyta; class Ulvophyceae; order Ulvales; family Phaeophilaceae; genus Phaeophila; species Phaeophila floridearum. The sequence continues at coordinate 4,399 of JAYMFU010068312.1, forward strand.
AAATGAACTCTTGCTTGTTTAGTATTTCTATGTAGTAATGGATTTGTTGTAGTTCCTTTTCTCATAAGACATGTTTTCAGTAGCTCATAGCTGCCCTTTATCTAGCTCTTATAGCTCTTTAACAGCAACTGTAAGGATATAGAAAGCCATATCAAGATCTTATAAAGCAGCAGGAGCTCAGAGCTCATTAACAACAGAGACAGAGAAGGTAGCTCCATTCATAGATAGAATAGGGATTCTTTGTCCAAGCGCGCATTCTGTTGCCTGTGTCAGGAAGACCCTGGCCACTTCGCCACCTTTGTTTGGTTTGTCAAAGAAAAGATATTGATTACTGTAATGAATGAATTCGGGGATATCAGCTTAGGAAAGATCTCTGGGATATCGGCTAGGAGTTCTCATCCGTATTAGACCATGAAATCCCTCATCTATTGGCTCACACTCCAGGTGAAGGTTCTAATTAAAGAGATATCACTAAGGGGCATAAGAGGCATTGGCCTAAAGGGCGCAGAAGTACAAAAGGGATTTCCCGGGTCAAAGGAGCTAAAGGAAGGGTTCAATACACGAAGGAACAGCGGTTCAGACCGATCGAACCATGCCAGAATCAAGGTAGCGAAGTGAGTAGTGCATTCCACCCCATCCACATTTCAATCTACGTATAGGCCAATTTCACTTAGGGAAGGATGATCAAGCGCCCTTCTTTCCAGTATTAATGAGAAAGAACAGAAAACAAGAACAAGAACGGAAAGGACGAATCAAGTCTTTCCACTTCTTCAAATCAAGGAGCACAACTCAGACCAAAGCTGAGCTACTCATAACGGTTCCTTTTCATTTTCAATTCTAGGATCCCGGCAGGCTGAGCGCTTTCAGGTATTTCCTTTCGGTTAGCAGATAAAAGAGATCGATGCACAGGCTTGAAGGGGCACCTTCTTCGTCCTCAATTACCAATCCATCGTGAGAAGAAGAAAACGTCATCAAAAGGCACCTCTTTCGAAAAGATTGAGGAAGTATGCGGTTTAGTACGGTAGAAGATACGGGTCAGGGGCTTCCCTAGGCCCAGAACGGACCCACTATTCGGTAGTAGCTCGGAAATCACTGACCTAGTGATGAAACTTGAAACTCACCGATTGATTGGACGAGTCAGGAGCGTTTAGCCTTTCTTGAATGCTTTAAAGTTTCGGACAAAAGAACTATAAAATAGAGCCTTTTAAGACATGTTTTCATGCGCTTTAAATCTATCGCAAGGGTCGTTTAAATGCTGTTTTAGGCTGGCATTGATACTTTTTCAGTAGCTCATAGCTGCCCTTTATCTAGCTATTATAAAGCTTCCTCTTTCCTGTCTTACAGAAAACAAACAAATGAACAAAAGAAGTCAATCAAGGTCAGAGCTACATCGCCCTAGCTTTGGTATTGAGGAAAGAAGACACGCCCCTCTGTGGTTTAGCTCTAAGAAGACGAAAGCTAACACTGACTGGGTTAGCTCATAGGAGCAGACGTGGACATCTCCCTCGTTTGGTTAGCTCTTTAGGACAGTAGATCAACACTGAAACGGGTTAGGAAGAAAAGGTACTAGCCTTCGACCAGGGGATGAACTCATCTACCGATTCATGAAAGAAAGAAACCATAGATACAGTTCTCCTTTCGCCTATTGGTTTCTTGAAAGCGAACAATTCGTATCCTCCTTGCAAGAAACACAAGAGAAAGAACTACAGGGAAACAGGCAGGACAAGAACGAGAGAAACAAACAAGAGGCCATAACTTATAGGGGAAGGAATTACACTAAAGGCAAAGAACAACCACTTGAGAAAAGCTTCAAGTAAAAACAAGCTGCTCTTTAGTCTACCTTTGCAGCGAAGTGCCCTCATCAACAAGTAAAGAAACAAGAAGTCCTTAGCAAGAGTTACATCAGTGAAAATAAGAGCCTTAAAAGACAAGTTTTCATATCTTGTAATACAATCTATCAAGAGCTGGTAGGAAAATGAAGTTTGAATGCAAGCAACATTAGCTATTGAAAGATACAGTAGTAGCTATTGACCAACAAGATAGCGTATTAATAGTACATACTGAGTGAATCAATACTAATGCTAGCTATTCATAAACAACATAAGGTATCTGTTAGTCGGTAGTTGCCTTCTTTCTGAGCTGCTAAGCAGGTCGAACATTGATCTCCTGTTGTTCTTGAAGGTTGTTACTTTCTCCTGTGTCGATTCGCAAGGGTACTTTTAGCTTGCAAGTAAGAATCTGTCAAGCCGACGTAACTTTATCAGTCTATTTGCCTTTCCTTTCATGGACCATGTCTCGTACCATTCATACCACTAGCCCGCGAACTAGCCATAGAGTTGGATTTAGGAAAGAATGGAGATGGCGACCCGTTGCTAAGCGGTACTAAGCAAAGAGCTAAGTCAGTATGTGCAGCTGGGAACCAATATGCTCGAGCTTTCGGCTTGTTCCTTGACTTGGGAGTTCGCTTCCCCGAAAGGGTCTCTAACGAGAGTAGGAGGTGTACGACGGTTGATCTCAAAGTGCCAAACCTCCTCAAACACCGAAATAATGGGCTAAAACGGGATTTCTAGGAGGCTTTCGATAGATACCATTGCAGGTTCCCGAAAAAACATGTCTTAAAAGCTGCCATTTTTCTCCTCTGAGCTCTGAGTTCCCGATCCCGCCATTCCATACTTTAGGAGGGAATGGAGTCAAGGGAGCTACCTTCTCTTCCGCTCTCCTGACTATGCGCGCTTACCCGAACCTTGATCTTTCAACCGCCGAAAAGATAGATAGGCTATAAGGGCATCTCGGGGCTTCTCACGATGGATTACCCATTTCGTCATGAAAACGTCGCTTAAAAGCCCTTATTTCGAGTTCTGATCTTCCTCAATATCCGATTCTGGTTCCCCTTCTGCTAAAGTCCCTTGTATTCTGGTCTTCCTCTTGTTTTCCTGACTTTGTTAGTGTATTTGTGGAGGAAAGATCGAAGAGGGGGAGTCAAAGACTAGGTAGAGTAGCTACTCAATATGTGCATCTAGGTCCGTCGATATGAGGACATTCGATATGTGAGCTCTGTTCTAAATATCTCCTAGTTTTGTGGTTAAGAGTTGCCTAGATCTCCTCTACAGGACCGAAGGTAGTGAAGGGATGATTTCATCATTAACGTCAATAGAGTGAGCGGAGGCATAAAGAGTTCTGATCTCCTCTTCTTCTGATTGAGGTCGTAAAGAAGTAGCTTTGTTCGTTGAAATGCAAGGCAAGGCGTAGCAATCTGCTGTTGTTGGTTGTACCAAAAAAGCAACGTAAAGGGAATAATAAATGCTAGGTATTTCATAAACATGAGGTTAGAACAAATTAGAAGTAGCTAAATCCCTCGGTAGTAAGTAGGGAATATGTCTACTCTAACTCTACTGAAAGCAGGGAGTGATGCCCCTTTTCGGGGTATCATGAACGTAACTAGAGTATCCTATTCCGGATGCTGATCCGTTGCTAAGGAAGCTAAAGTTGCTAGATGGCTTCACCTTTCCTTGATGGCGAACCTGTAGTTAATGTCTAAGAGAAAGAAGTCCTTGTTTTTACTTCTACCGGAGTAACTAGACTCTATTTCAACTGAAAGCAGAGAGTGACCCACTAGTTGTGGGGCACGAACGTCACTAGAGTAGTTCATTCAATAGGAAGGGTTTGCAGTATACAATAGAAGAGCTAATCGAGCTAAAGGTTTCAAAGCAGTAGATAGAAAGCAGCTAGGCCAGAATAACTAGTAGCATACGTCTGTGTACGCCCTCACTTTGCGGGGAAGAGGGCGGCCCCGTCCCTAATTGGTAAGGTTCTATCTTTTATTTTCGATATATCTTGTATAGTAAGGCAAGCCTAGATGATAGTTTGGATAAATAGAAGCTAAGCCTGATATTGAATAGCAAGGATGCAGCCTTTCACCCCTATTTAGTAGGGCCTGTTGCAGAGGTTGCTGGTGTCTGAGATTGAGAAGGAGAAGAGGGCCAGATCAATAGCAAGGAAGCACCCACGACCAAAGGGACTTTTGTGGAGATTAGCTAGGGAGCTCAAAAGCGCCTGTTGCTCAAAGTAAGGAAGAAGAGAGCTACTAGTTCTAAGGCTGACAAGAGCTACAAGTCCGGTAACTGAGGGACCAAGGGTACCGATAGAGGATTTTTCCTAACTAACCATAGGCAGAATTCAGGTTCAAATCCTGATCTATCAATAGGTGAACTATGCTTAAGACATAAAATTCAACTAAACGAAGGCCCGTAGGCGAAAGGCTTCTATCTTTCTTCTTGATTCATGCGCATCTACTTCTTCTTCTTTGACTTAGATGAGGAGTCTCGTCTTGAGCACGAAACCTGCTCTGAGTAGTCTTTGCGAGGCGTCCCTTTCTCAAAGAAGGAGGTGTAATGTCTGGCGGCTCCCTATTCAGTGCTATGCACGGTTCCTTGGTAACTTCTAGTTTGATCAGGGAAACCACAGAAAAAGAATCTGCTAATGAAGGTTGCAGATTCGGACAAGAGGAAGAAACCCCGGTATAGAGATGAAAGTATATACTACCGCTACAGACAACAAGCAAGAGCTTTCAATTCGATCAGAGAGTTCTATCTTAGAGTTATAAATACTTTATTCCTTATTCTTATTCAAGACCCAACCCTTAAACAAGGTATATTATGTTTATCATTGTGAAATGCGCCCTTACTACTTACACTTCACACTAAAAAAATCTTCAATTGAAATAAAGCTCCTCAAGGATAAAAACCCTCGGTAACCGGCGCTACGACCCCGCACTACGTAGCCCCTCTAAAACAATTACCTATCCCGTCCAACATATACCTCAACAGCAGAAGAAGGAAGTCACCCTCAATGCCCTTCATCTGATCATCTTCTTCTTCCCACATTGATGACACGAAAGAGAACCCTCACCTGACCTCACGCCCCTTAAAAGGTTTTGACGGAGCTTAACCGCTCTTCCTGCGTCTTTTTAATGAGAACAGCACGGAACTAGACTAAGGAAGTCATCTGCTGTGCCCCTTGCACTTCCTAATGGGACTTTCCCTGGTTGACTCTTCTTACTATGAGAACAATGAGCACCAGCTTCATTCACAAGAGAATGGGCTTCCTCCAGTCATAATGATCCCGTACGCTAAGAACACAGCGGATTAGAGGGGACAAGAGGTTCCACTCATCAAAGTGTGAGACACAGGGCTTCTGCCTGGCCTATAAGAAGTCCTTCTTTGCCACTTTCAAATCAATAATAACGATGTCAGAGATATTCCAAGAGGGTTCCGGTAAACTCGTCTTTAGACCTAATGCTAGCTTTCTGTCGAGTCTGTCCAGGGGGCCATGGACCGGCTGTGCTTCTTCTATACAATAGACCTGCTCCTCTTTCCGAGACCGACCGCCGAAGCATTTTCATTACTTCCCACGGTCTATAACCATACCACATGAAACGATTAGCATCGCCTCATTCGGTATCAATGAAACGAAAAGTTTATGTTCTTCAAGCGCAAAGTGATTCAAAAACAATTTCATTGCGTGGAGCCTGCCTATCTTCCAACTAGCGCTATCTTTGTATGTACGCTTCGGTCCCTTCCCGTCGATCGAGCTTTGAAACAGGCGCATACGCATCACCAGGAAAGCCCCTCCCGGCTCAAGCCACAAGTAATAGTGACTCGCCACCATGAAAGCAGCAACTTACTCTACTCGACTTGGACAACAAAACAACCAAAGAACAAGATCGAAAGTTTGATGATCAATCCCTTAATGACAATGACACGATAGGTCGAACTATTGGAAGAAAAATGAAGAATCAGTCTACTACTGAAGGTCAAAAGACAACAACTCTTTAACTCTACACAAGCTCTGAAGGCTAATAAAGAACATGACAATAGCTCACCAGATGATAAAATCAAAGTGAGCAGGGCCCTGCCTTTACTCCCTACTCTCCGGCTCAACCATTAGACCGGTCCATAGTTCTATTAATCATCGATCAGAATACGAATGAGATCAAAAAGGCCATCATTAAAGCAAATAGAGCAATTGCATCTTCGTGAATCTCCGCTATTGGAAATATTCTTTAATAACATCATAAATTTGATTATCAATACTCATATCTCCTCCACCAAGATTTTTAGTTGATTTTTCCGCTCTTGTCAACCAAGTTTTTAAGTGTTTTAACTCGCCAACGGGGGCATTGGGCTTGTTGGCGTTACGGGCCCCTTTGCAGGGAGAGCGGTTTATAACCATTTCCAGAATCTCATTTGGTGATGGAAGTTCACGTTCACTTAAGTCTTTGGACCAAAAATGATCGAAGACTTTTTCCTTCTCCTTCTCAATAATAGGGAGAATCTTTTCGGCCAAGTCATCCTTCCTTTCTTTAATCTTGGCCAATTCACGTTGATGCAAGGCTCTTTCGATCTCTAACCCTGGATTTTCTTCATCTTCAGGTGGAGGGCAGTTTAAATCGGGAACCTTTGGTTCTGCCGAAGAGCTAGCACCATCACCCACATAAAGTCCAGTGTGCGGAGTGGATGCCCCGGCTAGTCCATCAGCCGGAAGGAATGATTTCAGAGCTTCTTGAAGCTCCTTTCGCATGAAGACTCCTAAGACTAGCAGGAAGATCCAATAGAAAAAGATCTGTTGTCTTTTTGCCATCTTATTGACAAATGGCAGAGAAGAAAAGAGGGAGTAACTTGTTTTTCCAAGAAAGAAAGATGCATTTGTGAATGAGAAATAAAACCTTTTATAGAAATGGGACAATGGAAAATGGATCAAGGGGGCTCTGGGCCTGTTTTTCCTTCTTCTTCGATTGATCATTATCGGGCTTTTGGCTTTCATTTGAACTTTTATTTTTTCAATTGATCAAAATACGAATGAAATCAAGAAAGCCATCATTAATGCGAACAAGGCAATTGCTTCGGTAAGAGCAAAGCCCAAGATGGCATAACCAAATAACTGTTTAGC
>JAYMFU010068423.1:0-11342 GCA_036784835.1 Phaeophila floridearum
ACACACACACACACACACACACACAAACACACACACACACACACACACACACAGAGTGCATTGGTACAGCCTCTCCCACAGGCATGCGGTTTGTGGAGTGCTGAGTTTTCATGACGCCTGTGAAGTTGTTTGAATGCACTTAAGACTTGCTGCTTGTTCAGTGCCTGTGGACTACAGTAGCATGAACGTGCACGTTGTATGCAGTCGTCCAATTCTTTCTGTCCCCCTTGCTGCTGATGCGGTGGAGCGTGCTTGGGCCATTACTGTCCAGCCTGCTCTACGTGGCCGCCTTCAGCTACTACCATTACATGAACTTCCTGGGCTACAGCGCTCTACCGTTCTTGGAGCGCACGGAGATCTTCCTCTGGCCCGTGCCCCTGCTCATCATGTCGCTGCCGTTCCAGATACTCAGCGGCTTCAACCCGACACGCTTTTTCTTGAACATGTTCTTTGCCTCGTAGGGTAGCTCGTAGGCTGGCAAGCACCCTCGGTGGTCATGGATGGTTATGGACGCTGGTGGGCTGCCGGCCGGAAGCTCATCGCCCGATGCCACATGCAGAGGGGTGTGGGGAAGCACACATGCGGCGGCTCTGCTTGTATGGAGTGAAGAGGGACAGCCAGCTTTTGCTTTTTTAGCAGCATTGCAACACATGCTGTCAGAGATGTCAGTGGTAGCCTGGCTTGATCATTTGGGTAGTAGTTTCATCGAGGGGGGCGGTGTGGACGGAATGATTCTGGTTGCGTATTCTTGGCACGTGGGGGTTCTGAGTATGCAGAACAGTGAGCCGAGAGGTTTGTTTTGGTTGGGCACAGTTCCATGGCAGTTGTGCTTCTTACTTGTTATGGTGATGAGATGATGCATCATGAGTGTACCACTGTGTGAGCTCGACGCGTTGTTGTTAACGTCTCGACACTGAATGCGTCCACGTCCATGGAACATCCTCTGACTTGCACAGGAGGAACTGGTATCAGTGTCACCTCACACGCGTACTCGCGGATGGGCTGCTGTGTACCGCGCGTTCCCAGGGCCTGGTTTCGGGACACAGATTGTCGCCACGCCCGAGCGCCTCATACCAGCAGCACCCACAAACAGCCTTGTATGCCAGTCGTATGATGTAGCAAAACGATGATACTGGGATGCCACTGCCCGTGTTTAGTTTGAACTTGACTCTGGCCTATTCCAGGTGGGCGGGTGCACTGCTCGTCCTGCTGCTGGTGTTTGCGTGGCTTTCAGTAGAGGCTGCAGCGCCGGACGTGTACCAGGATGGCGACACGCCGGACAGTGACGTCGTGCATTCGCTGACGAGCGACACCTTTGACAGCTTTGTCAACGGACGCGAGGCGTTGGTACGTTGGCCAGCGCACGCGTCGCCTCTGCTAGTCCGTTCGGCATCCTGCAGCTCGCTCCCACCGCGATCTCATTGTGCAGGTAGCCTTCTACACGCCGTACTGTGTCCACTGCCAGGTAACGGCCTTCAGGCTCTGCCCCAAGCTGGCCAATCCGCTGCAGCTCAGCTCCGGGTTCCATGACTCGACCGTGTGCAGGGGCTGAGGCACCAGCTGCAGCAGGTCGCGAATGAGGTTAAGCAGCTGCGGACCCAGGTGTTCGTGGCGAGGGTGGACGTGTCCGCGGAGGTGGAGCTCGGTGAGCGATTCGGCATATCGTCCTACCCCAGCATCAAGTGGTTCAGCGGCAGGAACCACAACGACTACCTCGGCGGCACAGATGCGTACGATTCCGTTCTTAGCAGCCCCGTGTTGACCTGTCCTGTGATCCTGGGACCCATGTGGTGGCCTATGTATGCTGTATCTAACATAGCCCCATCTGCCGAATTGTAGATGCTGGGCCTGGGCCTGGGCCTGTCTGTTCTCTTCCTCTGTGCTCTTGGTTAGCTGTTGCTCGGCCCTTGTGGCGGTATGGGGCCCGTCGGCTGCTCTGCTGTTGTTGCCCGATTTGGTGTTGTTCTTGGCGGGCACTGCCAATTCTGTTCTGTCTGTCGCTCCTGTACCTAGTACGTATCATTCCCACAAGTTCCGCATGTTTCTCTCATGTCTGCACGCTTGTCAGCACCGCTGCACTCGCAACGCATCTATCTTTCTCAGCAACATACGTGTGCGGGCAGCCGGGCTCCTCGCACGCATATGTTCACAGATTCAAGCACCAGCCGCACCAAAACAATCCAAGTTATCAGGGAGCTGGGCCTTGCAGCGGCGAGGCTGGCGTGCTGTCGGGATGCAGGGGTTGCATGCCACCAAGGCTCTGAGCTGGTGCCAGCGGCCTGTTTTGTACCAATTCACACTGGAACCATGCATTGCGCTGCTTGGCATGCAGCAGTGTGAGCGCATGTGCTCGGGTATGCAGCAAACACATGTGTCTGAGTCCAATGCTCAGTATGCAGCAGTGCAGATGCCTGTGTCTAGGTCTTGTGATGTGGTTAAGTGCTTTGGTGCTGCTGCCACACTCCTTTTACTCATCAGCTTAGATGCAGCCACCTCGCAGATTGCATGTTACCTGGTGCTGTGACGAGTGCACCCCTTGACACCCTGCTCTTGACCAGCAGGCCATGTAGTGGCAAGGCAGGCTTGAGCGCGTAAAGATGCCAAAGCGCTGTGTCACCTTCAGTGTTTGTTCGACAGTCTGGGTGGTCTCACTGCACTCTGTGCAGTTCACACGCAGCGTATGCTCCGAAGTTGGCAGCGGCATCCACTGCACGGCAGGCTCCTGCAGCTGCACCTCCGTTTCGGCTTGCTACTGTCCGCTCCTTGTCTTGGAAGCTGCCAGGACATGGGGCGGACAGTAGCAAGCCGAGAAAGGAGCTGCAGCTGCAGGAGCATGCCGTGCAGTGGATGCCGCTGCCAACCTCGGGGTAATGTGGCCAGGGATGTTGCCCAAATGATCCAAACAGGACCCGCTATGCACGCAGTTAAGTCGTGCGTGGGGCTCCGTGTGTGCATTTCTCAGCAGAATCCAGTCAGTCCCCGGCGCGTGCCCGTACCTCACCTGGACCATCCGCAGCGACCGCTGCCAGCTGCATGCTCTGCTGCAGGGGATCGTTGGTCAAGTTTGCTGCAAATCAGGTCAACCCTGCGTTTGTGAAGGTTGCGGATGTGGCGTCCCTGAATGCGCGCATGGAGGCGCACGACGTCCTCCTTGTCGGCTGCTTTGCGGACCTCGCGAACGAGCGGCACCGGGTGCTGAAGGAAGCGAGTCAGAAGCACTACGATGTCGTCGTGGTGCACGCATACACGCCCGACGCCTGCAGGTTCCTGGACATGGACGAGGGCTCGATGTCCATCGTGCGCCCCAGTGTCAAGGTGTGCCTGTAGACCCTCCGCCGTGCGCGTAAACCCCTGTGCACACCAACCTAGCCAGCTGTGTCCAGCCGTACTCTCCCACAAGGGGGTGCAGTGTGCATGGTATGCGATGCTGCACGGGGACTGCAAGGATGTTCATGGTTGGTGGGCGGCTGCTCAAGTGGAGCCAGGCTCAGGTGGATTCCATATGCGTGCGATCGCTTGTGGTACAGCTCAAATAGCTGCATGGATTAGGCACTTGTGGTTGCTCAGGGGCGCAGATCGATTAGATCCGTGGATCAGGGTGTTCTGGTCTGGTATTGCACTGGTTCTAGATTCTGACCGTGCTTGTATTCATCAACTTCAGCTGAGTTGTGGTTCAGTTCACTCCACACACTCCACTGGACTTGACAGATCCCTGTTTGGTACCTCCTATCACCTGGTGCGCCACTCCCCGGGCATTTGCACAGCGCCTCGGCTGCCTGCTTCGTGGCGGGTGTGCCTGATGCCAGCCATGCAGTGCAGCACAGCTGCACGCCAGCTCCTGCCTATGCTGCGAGCTCTGCCCCTTCCGATGGCGTGTGTTGAGTGGTTGTCACCGGTGGAGAGCGCGGTGTGAGCAGACTTGCACGTGTGTTTGTGTCTGCAGCCTGACCGGCGCCACAAGGTGGTGCGGTACAAGGGGGAGCTGTCCGTCCCGGCTGTGCAATACTTCGTGGCTGCAGAGAAGCTTCCTGAGGTGGTGCACTTCTCTCAAACTACTAGCACGGCTATCTTCTCCTCTGGTATTTCCAACCATGTCTTCCTACTGGCCACTGCTGCAGACGTGGAACCTTCCGCCCTCATAGCCACTGAATTTCGGAAGGCTGCGGAGGTTCTGAAGAAGCGGGGCTTCATCTGCGTCACGGTCGACATCCATGCGCAGGACAGCTTGCAGCTGCAGCGTATTCTGGAATATGCTGGATCAAAGCCAACCGTGTTTGCAACCGTCTCTCAGCCGTTGTTTCGGTCCAAGAGGTTCGACTCCTCGAGCACCTGCCTCTTGCCGCGCACTCAAGCCTGCCCAGCTGTTTTTTTCTGCTTGCAAACGGTGGAAGCCTTGTGCGCAACCAGCTTCTTCTGTGGTGGCCACAGGCGGCACAAGTGTGTGGTGTGGTGCTTGAAGTTGCTGCAAGGAAATGCATCGTTGGGGACCAGAACCCGAACATGGCATGTCATGTTGTCACATGTACACACCAACATGGGTGTGCCTGCAAGTCCGGGGAGGCGAGCTTGTGGGTCCGTGTTCGTGAGAGCCCCTCCACACCGGGGTCTCCAGTCTTCCCCTGAGGTTAGCATGGAGCATATGTTTGGCAATGCAATACATGCATGCAACACATGTGTGCTTGCGGCAGCCAGCCACGGCGGTTTGCAGGCTAGGGAAAGAGGTGTTGAATGACTTGGGCTAGAAAGGTACCCAACAGCTTTTTTCTAGGCCAGATCTGGTGCTTGCACTGAGTGTGCTCAGGTTCTGTGTTTAATGGATACCACGACCACAAGTGCCTGTACTCATCTGGCTGCTGGTGACACCTTTGTGCAGTGAGTGCCTCCCGAGCAGTAACCCGGCTTGCCTGCCTGCCCGCCGCCCTGTCCACCCTCCGCCCACGTGCCCTGTGTGCCTGCAGGCTGGAGGGGCCAATTGAGTCAGCTGCTATCATCGATTTTGCTCATAAGATGAGTTCTGGCTCCCTGCAGCAGGCTGTCCGGTCCCAACCCATCCCCGCGAACCCAGTGGAGGACGACGTGACCGTGGTGGTGGGCAAGAGCTTTGATGAGATAGTGAAGGACCCGGCCCGCGATGTGCTGCTGTTGGTGTATGTTCCGTGGCAGTCGCAGCAGACAGCTGCCATACAGACAGTTTTCCAGAAGCTTGCGAGAAGGTTCAGGGAGGTTCAGTCGATCGTTGTGGCACAGATGGACGGCGTTGCAAATGAGCACCGCGAAGTCGATGGACATGCCTTCCCTACCGTGCTCTTCTTTCCAGCTGCCGAAGCAGCCCCAAGTGCGTTTTTGTGCAGAGGCCTTGGGACCTGGGGAGCAGTTCCTGTCCTGTTTGCAGGCAACTGGCTGTTGCGTGTGTGGTGGTGAGCGTTTCGTCCGAATGGCACTTAAGAGCAGACAGGCACAGCAGTGTGCTCTGGAGCAAGCGAAACAGAGTTGGTGCTTGATTTGGTGGCTATATTGGTCTCACAATTCAGCCTTTGTTGATTGCAGTATGTGCGGTCACCCAGGTACCTGAGTGCTGGATTGCAGGGTTACATTAGCATTTGTCTGTCGCTGGGTATGTGACCGCACTTGAGCTCGTCATTTTGCCGATCTCGTTGGCGTCAGATCGCTCTGTTTGGTTGCTATGGCTGACGCAGTGACTCTGTTGCTCGCATCTGGTTAAGCAAGTCCTTGAACTGTCGAGGTGTGAGATTGACGGGTCTGGTCTGCCTCTGTGCTTGCCCGAAGCATGCCGTGCTGCAGGTGTGATGTACAATGGGGAAGTATCGCTGAAGGCAATGACTAAATTCGTTAAGGAAAATGCCCGCATACCTTATGAATTAAAGAAAAAGGGACAAGATGCAAATAAGGGATCAGCAAAGTAGGACCACGCTCTGGCTGAATGGAGGCGACTTGTCTCCAAGGTTTTGCGAGGTTTTGACACGCTGGTTGGTTGGGATGAGCCAACTTCTGTGAGCTAACTTCCTGTTTCCGCACCCGTATTGATTTAATTACTACTGCGAGCTGGTTGCCCTACTGACGAAGGTGGCTGGCAACCAGTTCACGGTTGGTGACTTGTGCCGTCGGTTTGAGTGCTAGGTTGGTCTGGGTGTTTGGCTGATTGGTTTTGGTGGATGCTGTTTGCTTTGGCTGCTTGGCGACCTGCTGTGGACGTTTGCTGCTCTGCTTGCCTTTGGCCCGCTGTGCCTGCTTGCTTGCTTTGCGGCTGTGTTCCCTTCCTGCCTCATGTAAGGAGCACCCCGCCGCCCCTGCCACGTGCAGTCCAAGCAATCTTGCAGTGGCTGGTCTAGTTCCCACCGCCAGTGCCACACCTTGCACTGACTCATCTGCCGCAGCTGCCATATCATGCTGCCACACCTGCTCCCGCAGCAGCGCCAGCTGCATCATAGTCCACCATGTGTGCCTGCCCTTTGCTGCCTGATTACGTGTTGTTTGCCCTCTGTCGGCTGTCCCGTATGTGCTGCTGCCTGTTGTTGGCCTTGGTGTTACCTCTCTGTTGTAAGAGATGTAATCCTTCCCGTGCAGTCGCGCCCCTCTTTTTATGCGCTTGACAAGTTCTTCTGCGTCGGCCCGGTGCTTTCGTTGCGTCGTCTGACTGAAGCCCTGTTGTGCTCCTCCCTGTTGGGTGGTGCTGTACTTGTTGCTTTGTTTCTGTGGTGACCCGCCCTGTGTTGACCAGCCCTCCTGATTGCCGATTGTAGGCCTTTGCTTTGCCTGTTTCCCAACTCTGTAAGTGACTCATGCTCTGTTTCGATGTCGCTGGCTGCCTTCTGCAGTGTGGGTGCTTGCTTGCTTGCCTTTGCTGCTTCTCCCGAGAAACTGGGCACCAGGCCAACATCAGTGCTGTACAGCTACATCACGTGGCCTGCTGATTGCTTGCTTTGTAATTGTGCCTGATCAGCCCTTTGACCGGTGCTTTCACGTGGACATATGTTGCATGTGTGCTCTGTGCTGCATGGCAACTGTGCTTCTCACTTTGTTTCCCCTTTGCCACAGCACTGTCCATGCCCTTGTCGTCGTCTTTCTTGCTTTCTGCAAATGAGCTGTGGCTCTTCTGGCTTCCCGGGCTGGCTCCACTTTGGCCTGATACCTCGCCCCTGTATGGCCTCCATGCGCTGGTGTCATGTCGTGCCTCACGCATGGTGGCTCCACTGGCCATCTCTCTGATGGTGTTTTCGTGCCCTTTGCCAATGTCTGGTGTCCGCATCAACTACACTGGGCAACTACCGTCTGCCCCACACACCCCACCCTGTCCTGTGTTGTGTCTTTCCCCCTGACGCACTAAAGCCGTATTGCTCACATGGCCTCTGTCTGGAACCATCTCCGCGACAAGCACATTGCCGAGCATATGCCGTGACCCGTGCCAGGTGTTGTCCGCCATGGACTGGTCTACTGCAAGTTCACCTGGCCAAAATCTTGCTCATGTGTCCACCCACGTGGCCGCGGCACCCATGAAATGCTGCTTTCCGCTGCCACTCCCCCCACCAGCTTGCGTGCTCACCCGGGTGCCAGCTGTCCTTGATCCCTTTGCTTTGCGCTGCATGCAACACCTTCCGTCCAAAGGCAGCTCACAGCTGCACAGCATCCCACGCTCGTGCTGTCTAATATGCTGCAAGTCTTGCACAGTCCAGCGCCACTCCTGCACATACTGCAACCAGCGCTACGTTGCGCAATGCTTCGACCGCGCTTCGACCTTTGGATCTCGCTGTTCCCAAGCTGTTCTCCCATCGGCGTTCAACACATGCACCCCTTCTCTCAAAAAACCTGCTCAATCCCATCACACTGCCACCCCTGGCAGCTACCTGTTGTGTTGCAGCCCTTTTGTCGCTCCATGACCATCCCCACCTCTCAGGCGGCAGTGTCTCCACTGTTTGACACTGACATTGCTCCGCTGCCACACGTGTCTGAAGTGGGCCTCGATAGCAAGATTTAATGGCCGTCAGAATAAAAACTCAAGACCATCTACAACCATCCGCGCATTCTGCGTGTTGCTGCAACTTGCAACACGCACATGCATGCTGGATCACTCGATGAGTGTTGCTGACAGCACAGCATTGGAGGCAATCAAGCAAGCAACGTTGCGGATACATGGCTCTGGGCACCAAACAAGGAGGGTCGATGATAGGGGAGTGGCGCAGGCAGCTGGCAACCAACACCTGCACACAAGCGTGTGGAGATTTGTGACATTGTGTGGGCAATCAACAGACCAGCTGTACTGGCACTGGCACACATACACACACACACACACACACACACACACACACACACGTGTCACCTTGCACGATGTCTTCCTGAGGTGATCTTGCACAAATGCATGCAGGATGATCAATGCCAGCCACATCTGCCGTCCCCCCAGTGCAGCATTGAGACGGCCCAGCGGGGTGGCAGCTGCCGACGGGCTGTCTTGAGCACGTGGGATCCCAAGAGCCACGGGTGCACTCACCGGCGCCTCACAGCACGCTGCCCAGCAACGGCATTTGCTGTGGACGCCGCTTGCTCTGCACGCAGGACAGGCGGCTGCAACGTAAAAGGAGCGGACGGAGCGCTGACGCACCGCATGGCCACACAGACCCCAGAATGTTGCCCGTGGGAGGATGGGGCCCATGCATGAGTGTTTCCACACAGCAGCTCAGATCTGCACGGACTCTGACGCACATGGCCGCCAAATCAGAAGCGCCTAGTGTGGGATGATTGGTGATGCACACGGACCGGCCGCTGTGTGGGTGCCAACTGGTGTTGGAGCAGCGCGCGTCGTGTACCTTGTGCATGGTTGGCAGGGTGCCTCGAGAGCTCGGAGCGGAGACGGGCTCATGCCGCCCTCCTGCACGAGAGCGAATGTGGATTTCATGTAGCGCCCGGAAGAACTCGTGATCATTGAATTTGGCTGCCGTAGGCTGGGCTGGTTGGGGCAACATACCGATGAAGCCGGAGCGGCCGGTGTGGGAGTGCTTGGGAGAGGCCACGGCCCATCTTTGGAACAGAAACGGCATCCGTGCGAACTTTGGACGCTCTCGCCATCCATCAGTGACAGCATGCGCCCATGGGGTCAGCCGGGATGAGCTGCACACCTGCACTGGTCCGGCTGCCAGCTTGCATCCATTCACTCGGAGGTCGCGCTGGGTCGGGCGCGTGCATCTTGTTGCATGGACAGGACTGACTAATGGGATTCCATCGCGGGCGCGGGCGCAGGTGGGTGCGGCCCATGGATGCAGAAGCAGGGCTTGGCCTGGTGCGATGCTAAGCCTGGCTGTTTGCCGCAATGGGGAAGCTCTGCCGCAGCTTCCAGAGTACCTCGGGAGGTAGGTCGTGAGCGGGCGTTACTTGCAGCTTGTGGAGCATCTGATTCGCGAAGGTGGGGCCGGGAGCGGCGCGGCGTTGGAACCGCTGGGGACTGTCTCGTTGTCTCGAGGACACGGTCGGCGCACCCGCGCGGTCGCTGCCGACACGCGCAGCTTGGCCGAGCTTGGGTTTGCCAAGGGCGCTTTCAAGACCGACACTGAAGGCACCCGTGGTTGGTGAACGGTAATCTGTGAAACAGCTGCATCGCCTGGCGCCTCAAGGGGTCCCGCGGCCTGCCTCCCGGTCCGGCTTGCAGCGCATCACCGGGCGCTCCGGCAGGATCACGAAGCCACGCGGTAGAGTTTGTTCTGCTCCTTGCAATGTGCACGAAATAATGCTGCACGCTGCCTGGCATCCCCATTCGCCGTTGTGGATAAGGTTCGCGGGCGAGAACGCGTCAGACCCCGCTGTTTGGCCCTCGCTGTCGTCCGTTTGTAACCAGCTCTCTCGCACACATCATTTGGCTGCCTTTCCGCTGCGTTTCGTGCGGCGCGCCTGCAATTCTCGTCGCGTTTTCCGGCCGTGGGCCAACCCGCTGCGGAGCACTGAACCGTCGCGGGGGTTCCTCCCCCAAGCCAGCTCCCGGCCGCGCGATATACCTCGCTCATCGATAACTATCCTCACTCTTTCCTGGGATCGTTCGCGGTATGGTTGTCGCGGTATGCACGCCGACCGCCCCTCCTCCGTGTTCAGCTAGACCCGCCGCAGCAATACGGCTCCATGCACGGCTTGCACACCATCCATCTGCTGCGTCTCCGCGGTGCGCTGTGTAGAGGCTTGCTTGGCGACACGACGAACACCGCGAACACGGACTGGCGAGAGGGTGCCCGCGACACCCTGCCTGCACCTGGCACCTCCACTCGCCCGCTCTCGCTGTGACTCCATGTAACCCCATCACCGCGCCGCGTTTCCCCCCCATCTTCTCCCGCTCGACGTGTCTCACGCTCTCCCTGGGACTCCGTCTTTCTCCGCAAAGCGTATCCACGAGCAACCAGGAATGAAGGACCAGCAGTTTGCTGAAGCAGAAGCGGGAGTGTCAACCTGGAGCGTGCCAGGCGCACGCAGCGTAACAGCGTCAACTGCTTGCATGTTGGTGAAGGAACGATGACAGCAAGTGGGTTCAGTGCATGCAGGCACCCGCAGCCACTGACAGGCACACAACACCGGGTTCATCTCCACCGCAGTACGCACATCAATCAAACTCACGGCCTGGAGCAAGGGCACGGGAAGCATGCACTGGAGGTACGATAGCGGAGAGCGGGGGCGTGCACAAAGGAGGGATGGAAACCAAGCACAGCAAAGGTCTCAGATTGATTATTTCTGCATCTGGACACAATCGTACCTGGCATATTTAGGGCTATCAGAATGAATGTTTAACACAGCGATAACCCATCAAACCCGTTATGCGCCCAAACATTCAATGGATCTCTGAGTTCGCAGTATCTTTTCCGAAATTGTACTAGGATATGCCAACCATAATTACTTCCCTAGCATCACTGTGTTGGCCACAATAACTCCAGCACTGCATGCATCAATGCATGCATAAAGCTACGTTACGGTTTGCCTCATGCAAACACCATCTCCTTTCTACACGCTGCTTTTGGCTGGGTTTCATCCAGTATTGTAGCCTGCCCATCGTATGTCTGTCCATGGCCATCATCAGTTACAAAACCAACCCAGCCACACGCACGCACGCACGCACACACATAAGTGTGCACTCCCACGCCTGCACAGCCAAGTCGCTGGAAGCTGTGAATGCGAGACACCAAATACACATGCACAGACAACAGAACAGAACAACATGCAGAACACACGTACATGCATCTGCACCATGCGTGATAGTCTCTGCAGCACGGTGGGGAACTGTGTGTGTGTGTGTGTGTGTGTGTGTGTGTGTGTGTTTGTGTGTGTGTGTGTGTGTGTGTGTGTGTGTGTGTGCGCGC
>JAYMFU010068534.1:0-11340 GCA_036784835.1 Phaeophila floridearum
ACCGGACCGCCCGGCCACTCGTCTACAAGGCGCACCAGCACGACGAGGCGCAAGCCGGTGCCCAGGCCCAGCTGCCACGTGAGCACCCGCCCTCGGTGTCTCCCCGGACTGCAGCAACTGCGTGTTAGGTCGTGCCCGACGTCGGACTCGGACCACCGCCCCCGGAAGCCGACGACCTCACGCCAGCGGGTTCCGCCCCTCGTTCATTGAGTCAGACCCGGCGCCGCCTTCAGGGAGCCAGGGCTTCGCCCGCCCCTCAGTGCATACCGCGCCGGACCCGGACATGAGTCGTGGTAGGGGATGGGATTCGTGGCGATGCGAAGCCCCGCGTCGAGGTCGTCGGCGGTGCGGAGCCCTCACCGCCATCACTCTTGAAACGAGTCCCGGAAGGAGGGAGCCAGGGCAGCGACCTAACGGATCGGAGTTCTACTGCCGGGCATGCCCGGTGACAAGCCCAAGGCGTTACCAGACATACCGATACGCCTGCCCCGGACTGTAGAACTCCTTGTTAGAGAGCGACGCCGCGACTCACGACTCGCCCAGCTCCGACGCTAGCAACTCCAAGATGCGATCGAGTGCCACCGACAGCGGCTCTTGTTCTCGCAGAGTTAGAGCGACGGCTCTTTGGCGCTGACTAAAGAGTTGGCGGACCTCTTCGATCTGAATCCATTCCGCGAACTGGGCCTGGCGAGACGAAGTCTCCCCCAGTCGCGGCCACCACAAGCCTCTCTGTGCCAACAAGTCGCGGATACTTGCTTCAACGCGCATGGCCTCTCTCTCCTCTTCGCGGAGATCGGATAGATGCCCGGTCCACCCGGACACGATTTGCCGAAGCTCCGGGCCGTCCATCTGCTCAAAAATGTTGCTGGCGACGACAGCGTTGATCGCGGACTCTCCCGGATCGAACGAATCCGACCGTTGAAGCGGCATCCACAACCGCTCGGCTTCGTCCTCAGACAGTGCGAGCGCGTCGGCGGGCGTCAGCTCGAGGAGCGCAGAGGTCGCCTCCATCGCACGTCGATTCACGGCCAGGACCGTGTCCATCTGGACGCGAGCCGCCACGAACTCGTCCTGTAGTAGCGACAACGACTCACGTAGTTCGGAGCGATCCCGGAACGTGCCCCACCCCGCGTCAAGGCCGAACGCGATCAGAATTCCGGACAGGACCGCCGCGGTTTCGAGGACGAAGCGTCGAGCGGTAGTTCTTTGTTGTGCCTCCGACATGGCGCCCCTGTTTCCTCGCTCTCTAACGTCCCGGAATTCTGCTGCCGCACCCGCACGCTTCGCAAACCAAGGGCGTTACCAGACGTGTCCTCGACGCCTTCGCGGACAGCAGCAATTCCTTGTTAGATGGTGCGCCCGCGACACCACCCGAACCCACCCTCGCCCTCGAAGTGCTCGACCAATCGGCCGACGAGCCCTCCAGCGTGTCGGGGCAGATGCGCTCTGGAGCTCCGCACGGCCACTCTGCCGAGTGTTCATTCATGATGAAGTCAGCCCGGACTGGCACGGAGTCCACTGCAATTCGGACACTGTCCGAGACGAACCCCAACTGCTCCACGCGCAGGATGTGCCGGCCCGCCGGCACCCATAGAGCGTACCTACCATCGGCCTGGCTGAGCGCTCCACCTCCTGCCCCGACAACCGTGATCATCGCGGAGGCGCGCGGTTCGTAGCCACTCGCGTGGAGTACGTAACCGAAGACCGGAACCAGGTCGCCGCTGCGCGCCACCTCGAAGCGCTGCGGCATCGCCTCTGGACTGAAGTCCGGGAACTCCGCCAGGTCCAGCACGATGGGCCCGGACAGGGCTGCAGCGCACCCGGTCGCACAGAAAGCCAGCCACAGACCCACGATCGTGCGCAAACGCCCCCCGTAGAACGAACCCGTAGCGAGTTGCACCATCTAACTCTAATTCTCTAGCACATTCCGCATCAGACTGGGGTTAGGGCGGCATGGAGGGCAAGGCTTCCCCCCACGCCGCCGATCCGTGCGCTGCCTAACTCCTGGGTGCTGCGGATGCCGGGTCGTCCGGAGTCGCCGAGGGCAGCCGATCGAGAGGGCTCTCGAGGTTGAGGCCGGGTCGGTTGATGATGTGGAGGTAGCGGCTGGTGGTCTTGAGGTCCCGGTGACCCATGAGGCGCTGGAGGAGCCTGATATCGCAGCCGGAGCGGAGCATCTCGGTGGCGAAACAGTGCCGCAGGACGTGGCTCGTGATGGGCGTGGTCACCCCGGAAGCCCGGACGGCAGCCTTCACTGCCCTCTGCACGGTGGTGACGTGCATAGGCCGCCTCCCCTTGTTCCCGGACTTGGGATCGACGGACGGCCTCGAGGAGGGGAAGACGAACTGCCAGCCGAGCTCCCATCCGGCCTTGGGGTCTTTTCGGTGAAGCGCGCCGGGGAGCGGCGCCCAGCCACCACCCGCCTCGAGGTCGCCGATGTGCTGCGTTTCGATGCGCGCGATCTGCCGCCGAACCGCCGGCATGGCGGATCGGGCGAGGACGGTGGTTCGGTCCTTCCTTCCCTTCCCGGCCCGGACAATCAGCTCCCCGGTTCCCAGGCTGAAGTCCTTGACCCTGAGATCGAGGGTCTCCGAGATCCGGGTCCCGGACCCATACATGATCATCGCAGCGACACGATGTGGGTCGGGGAGGGAGCGGAGGACCGCCGCCACCTCCTCGGGACTGGCATACCGGGGCAGGACGGTGGCGGGTTTGGCCCGGGACAATCCCTGCTTACCACCGAGGTCCACGCCGTAAACCTCGCGGTAGAAGAAGACGATGGCGGAAGCGGCTTGGTTCTGGGAGTCGGCACTGAGGCCGAGCCCGACGGCGAGATGCTCGATGAAGGTCTCGAGTTCCCTTCGGCCAAGGCCGGCGGGATTCCGTCCACCGAAGTGCGCGACGAGGCGCCGGAACCATCCGACGTAGGTCTTCCGGGTCCGGGGACTGAGGTGCCGAGCAGAGATGCGACCCTCTAGCCGCCGCTGAACCCGCCCGGGGTCCCATCCGGACAGTCCGCCGCGCCCGGGGGCTCGCCGCTGGAGTTCGAGCCCGGGGCCGGTTTCGACTCGCTTCTTCTTCACGATCCGGAGAATGGACGGTCTGGGCGGGCGATCGAATGTCGGTACGAGCCTCCGGGTCGTAGCGGCGGCGCGGGACAGGAAGTGACGCATGAGGCCTCCTTGGCTTGGGTGATGGGCGGTCCGCGAGCCGCCAGCCAACCAACGGGGCGGCTACTCGGCCCATCAAGAGGGTCCAATGGCTGAACAGCCAGTCAGGACGGCAGCAGCCTCAGGATCTGAGGAGGTGCGTCTTGCCGGAGGCGGAGGAGGTACTCGCCATGGTCATCCCTGCCGGGGTACTGGAGGGTAGACCCGGCCTGGAGGAGAAGGCTGACGATCTCTTCGTACGCTTCCAGGCGCTCGACCGCTCCGCCGGAATACCGACTTCCATGAACGGCCCAATGCAATGGAGAACTCCGGTGGACGGGGTCGAAGACATCGAGCTCCGCCCCGGCCTCGACGAGAATCCGGGCGTTGTGCGGTTGACCGAACCAGGCGGCCTGATGCAGCGGGCCCCCCCCGTCGAGCCCCGGAACCGAGAGGTCGGCGCCGGCCTCCACCAGAAAGGTCACGGGATCTGAGCTATTGCGACCCGCCGCATCGGCGAGCAGTCGGTCCTCCTCGAGATTCCCGGTCCTGGCGACCCCGGGATGGGTGCGGAGAATGGCCTCGGCCTCGCCCAGGGCCCCATCGAGGACGGCGATGGCGAACTCGTCGGCCGAGTTGAGGCTTGGGTCAGCGCCCCGGGAGGTGAGCACGCCGACGACGTCATGAAAGCGTCTGCGGGCGGCATGGGCGTAGGCGGTCTTTCCGCCGGCGTTCCGGAGATCGATCTGCGCCCCGTGATCCAGGAGCACCCGAATGGCCTCGCACCGGCGACGGCGGGTGGCCACATGAAGGGGCGTCTCGTCCATGGGCCCGGCCCGCTCATCCACGTCGGCGCCGTCACCGAGAAGCCGCTTCAACGTCGCGAGACCGTCGGCCCCGTACTCCCAGTCGAGAACCTGATGCAGGGTCAAGGTCGAGATCGATCCAGGACAAGTGTGAGCGTGAGGTCATCGTCCAGAGGCACCATAGCCCCCTCTTCCACGACCTCACCACCCCGGGTGGCTCCCGCCCCCCCAGCGGGTCTTTCAGGTTGGAGGGGGCGCAGATGAACCCCGAGAACCCGCAAGGTTCCTGGAAACGGAGGGGGTGGGATTCGAACCCACGAGGGCTTGCGCCCGCCGGTTTTCAAGTTCGCGGCGGCGTCTTGCGTTCGGCTCACTCACTTCGCATGTGGCTACATCTCAGCATCCCCGACCATAGCACCCGAGGCCGGGTTTGCGCCTAGTTGCGTCTGATCACGGAGCGCGTTGGCAAACGTTGGCAACCGACGCCCAAGCTGGGACGCGTCCTGCGCCCCGAAGGGCCGACAGTACTGCAGCGTTTGGCCCCGCCCCCAGCAGGCGTATCCCGCGCGGATACCACCTGTCTGTGAAGCAACCATTCCGTCCAGGTTCGGCCACATCCGTCTGAATCAGGCTCGCCCTGGGCCGTCCGGGGGACAGTGCCACCGCCGACTACTCTCTAGCCCTTCGTCACCTCCCACTCCTTCCAAAGCGAATAGACCGCCGGAATCACGAGCAGTGTGAGGATGGTCGAAGAGACCATGCCGCCAACCATCGGCGCCGCGATACGCTTCATCACGTCGGCGCCGGCGCCGTGCGACCACATGATCGGCAGAAGACCGGCAATGATTGCGGTCACGGTCATCATCTTGGGTCTCACGCGCTCGACGGCTCCGTACTCAACGGCGTCGTCGACATCCTGACGTGTGCGGAGCAAGCCCGCCTCTTTCCTGCGCCGGTAGGCCTGGTCGAGATAGATGAGCATGATCACGCCCGTCTCGGCGGCCACGCCGGCCAAGGCGATAAACCCGATCGCCGTGGCTACGCTCATGTTGTAGCCAAGGGCCCACATGATCCACGCTCCGCCCACCAGGGAGAACGGCAGGGAGAGCATGATGAGACTGGCCTCGACGAGCGTGCCGAACTGCAGATAGAGCAGAAGAAAGATGATGCTGAGCGTGATGGGGACGACGTAGGCGAGGCGTGCTTGGGCTCGTTCAAGCGCCTCGAATTGTCCTGACCACACCAGGGTGTAACCCATGGGCAAGGACAGCTCGGCCTCCAGAAGGGCTCTTCCTTCCTGCACGTATCCGCCGATGTCGCGGCCGCGAACGTCGATGTAGACGATGTTGTTAAGGTTGGCGTCCTCGGACTTGATGAGCGGAGCGCCTTGCACCGCCTCAATTCGTGCCAGCTCACCGAGCGACACCTGGGCACCGCTTGGTGTGGCGACCAGGATGTCTCGGATTTTGTGAGGTTCGTCACGGAAGTCGCGGGGATAGCGCACAAGCACCCCGTAGCGCTCGCGACCTTCGATGACCTCGCCGGCCGGCATGCCACCCACTGCGCCCTGGAGTGCGACCTGAACCGCTCCGGACGTCATTCCGTAACGCGCAGCCGCCTCTCGGTCTACGGTGATGTCCAGATAACGGCCGCCCAATGTACGCTCCGCGAAGACGGAAGTGGTTCCTCGCACGCGTGGAAGTAGCTCCTCAACCGAGCGACCGAGCTCGTCCAGGACTGCCAGGTCGGGCCCGAATATCTTGATCCCGACCGGCGTCTTGATCCCTGTGGCCAGCATGTCGAGACGGTTCTTGATGGGCATGGACCACATGTTCGCGACACCAGGCGTTCGAACACGCGAGTTCATCTCGGCGACGATCGAGTCGTACGTCACCCCCTCGCGCCACTCGTCCTCCGGCTTAAGGATCGCCACGGACTCGAGCATCGCCATGGGCGCCATGTCGGTCGCGGTCTCGGCCCGTCCAACTTTGCCGAGCACCGAAGCGACCTCCGGAATCGCGGCCATCGCGGCGTCGCGCTGTTGAAGGATCGCCTTGGCTTGAGCGGTCCCGATCGAGGGTTGGAAGGATGGCATGTCCATGATCGAGCCCTCGTTGAGCGGTGGCATGAACTCGCTCCCGAGCCGTGCCCACGGCCACAGCGTCGCCACCAGCACCAACGAAGCCACGCCCAGAGTCGTCCCCCGGAAGCGTAGGACCACTCGGATGAGCGGCCGGTAGAGGGTGATCATCAGCCGGTTGAGAGGGTTTTGATTCTCAGCCTTCACGCCCCCGCGGATGAACAGGCCCATGAGCACCGGTACCAGAGTGATCGACAGCAGGGCCGCGGAGGCCATCGACAGGGTCTTCGTCCAGGCGAGCGGTTTGAACAACCGTCCCTCCTGGGCTTCCAGGGCGAAGACTGGTACAAAGGACAGCGTGATCAGAAGGAGTGACGTGAAGAGGGCTGGGCCTACCTCTTTGGAGGCCTGAACGACCAGCTCCCAGTGGCCGATTCCGAGCGCGTCTCGCTCGTTGCGTTCCATGTGCTTGTGGAAGTTCTCGACCATGACGATGGCGGCGTCGATCATCGCCCCGATCGCGATCGCGATCCCGCCCAGGCTCATGATGTTGGCTCCGATCCCAAGCCACCGCATGCCGAGGAAGGCCATCAGAATACCAATGGGTAGCGTGACAATCGCCACCAACGCGCTGCGCGCATGGAACAGGAAAAGCAGCGTGACGAGCGCGACGATTAGAGCCTCTTCCAGGAGCTTCTCACGGAGCGTGTGGATCGCAGCGCGGATCAGGATCGAGCGATCGTACGCGGTGACGAAGCGCACGCCGGCCGGCAGCGTTGCTTCAAGCTCGTTCATGCGCGATTTCACGCCTTCGATGACAGCGAGCGGGTTTTCGCCGGAACGCATGACCACGAAGCCGGTCACGACCTCACCGCGGCCGTCCAGGTCCGCGATGCCGCGACGAACCTCCGGGCCGAATTCGACTCTTGCTACATCGGAGACCAGGACCGGAGTGCCGTCTGGACCCAATCCGACCGGGACGGACCGGACGTCCTCGAGCCCTGCAAATCGGCCGCGACCGCGCACCACGAATTCGGTGCCGCCGAGCTCCAGCACGCGACCGCCTACGTCCTGATTGGACGTGCGCATGGCGTTCACCACGTCCTCCAGAGCAACGCCGAGGCCCAGGAGGCGCGTCGGGTCGACGACGATCTGGTATTGCCGCTGCATACCGCCGAGCGATGCGATCTCGGCCACGCCGGAGACGGACGTGAGAGCCGGCTTGACCGTCCAATCTTGAAGACTCCGCAGGTCCGCCAGGTCCAACGCGCCCGTCTCATCTGTCAGGATGTACTGCATGACCCAGCCGACGCCGGTGGCGTCGGGTCCCAGCGTGGGTCGGGCCCCTTCAGGGAGCCGCTCTCGTACGCTGTTGAGGTATTCGAGCACTCGGCTACGTGCCCAATACAGGTCGGTGTCATCCTCGAACACGACGAACACCGCCGACAGCCCGAACTGGCTCATGCCCCGCACCCAGCGGGCGCCGGGCACCTTGAGCATTTCGGTAGACATCGGGTACGTGACCTGATCCTCGACGAGCTCAGGCGCCTGTCCTGGCCACTCCGTCATTACGATGACCTGGATGTCGGACAGGTCGGGGATGGCGTCGACAGGCGTAGAAATCATGGCCCAGAGGCCACCGGCGGTCACTGCGACTGTAGCGAGGAGTACGAGAAACCGGTTGTTCACGGCCCACTCAATGACTTTGGCTTGCATGGTGGCTCACCTCCGCTGTGAGTTGGGGCTCGTCGAGCCAGTGTCGGGCATTTCCATGGACGGCATTTCCATGCCTTCCATCGCTCCGTCTTCCGGAGCCGACATGTCCATGCCCTCCATCCCCGACATGTCCATTCCACCCATGTCCCCCGAGCCCATCATGCCCATCATGGAGCGCATGATGGCTCCGATGTTGGCCTCGGCATCGATGAGATACTGAGCCGAGCTCACGACCCTTTGTCCGGCCGTCAGGCCTGAAAGCACCATGACGTGATCTCCCATCGTCGCACCGAGTTCGGCCTCGACGGGTCGGAAACTGCCGTCCTCTTCTTCGACGAAGAGCAGCGTAGAAGTCCCGGTCCACACGACAGCGTCAACCGGCACCGACAGGGCGCTGACCTGAGGCGTCGTGACCTGCACCGTGGCAAACATCCCCGGCCGAAGGCGGCCGCCCGGGTTCCGGAGAACGACGCGTGCTCGAACCGATCGTGTGCGCGTATCTACCACCGGGTATACGAAGTCCACGACCCCCGGGAATGTCTCGCCGGGGTATGCCGCCAGGGCTACAACTGCGCCGGCGCCGGGCGATACACCGGCCGCATCACTCTCCCGGATTTCCACGACCACCCAGACGCTTGAGAGGTCCGCGAGCCGGAAGAGCGTTTGGCCGGCCTGGAACGCGCCCCCCTCCATGACGCTCTTTTCGAGAACTACCCCCGTGATCGGAGCTTTGAGGCTCAGCGTCCTGCTGGGCTCCCCGTTCGACACCAGTGCAGTGATCTGCTCATCGGTGATATCCCACAGCGACAGACGTCTGCGGGCGGTTGCCTCGAGGTCGACGGGTGCAGCGCTCACGCCCGGAATCGACACCCTGCCCAGGCTCTCTTGAAGCTCGCGAGCCAGCAGAACCTCCTCCTGCGCCGCCACCAACTCCGGGGCGTAGACGTCGAGCAAGGTGCTGCCGGCCTCGACCGTCGTCCCCGTGAAGTCCGCATACAGCCGATCGACATAGCCGGGGAACTTCGTCGTGACCTCAACGAGGCGCGTCTCGTCGGCCTCGATCACGCCGACGGTTCGGACGCGGCTCTCCAACGAGCGCTCTTCGACACTGGCGAAGGTGATCCCGAACTGACGGACCTGGGCCGGCGTCAATGAGACTGCGCTCGAGCTGGCCACGTCCATACCGCCCATATCCATGCCGGGCATGTCCATCTCCGCTGCGGCGGGATCGCCCATGTCCATCCCTTCCATCGCAGTGGCATCGGGAGCCAGGGCCCCGCGAAGCCACAGAGCCGCAGCGAAGAAGAGGGCGCCCAATACCGTGCCCGTGAGTAGCCATCTTGCGCGCGCGGCGCCTGTCGTTTGTGTCGTGCTCATCGTAGAACCTCGTCGGCCACCAGCTGCTCGAGCTCCGCGAGGTTCTTCGCGAAGTCGGTGACCAGGCGGTGGTAGCTCGTTTCGTATTGAAATAGGGCGGTTTGGGTGGCGAGCACGGTTTGGAAATCCGTGCTCGCTACACCGAAACTGGCCGTGGCCGCTTGCAGTGCGGCGGATTCTTGGGGAAGCATGCCGGTGGTCAGAAGCGCCAGGCTACTGCGGTCCTTCTCGAGATCGGCGTAGAGTTGCGCTACCCGTGCCTGCAGCCCGTTTGCATGAGCTCGATGTTCTGCCGCCAACCCGGCCAGCTCGGCCTGTGCTTCAGCCGCCCAAGCGTCCTGACGAGCGCCTCGACTTAGAGGCAGCGGCACCGCCAGACTCAGTGAGATCATGTCGGTACGGTTGTCGCGCTGGGCGTAGGTCAGGGCGATGTCGAAGTCCGGAAGGTGCGCCTTTTGGGCCAGTTCGAGCCGAGCGCGTTGCGCTTCGATCCTCGCCTCGTGGACATGAATGGTGGGGCTGTTCACCACCACCACGTCCAACAACTCGTCCAGGGGCCTGAGGGGCGAATCCGCGACCCTCGCCCCTGGGTCCAGCGACACGAAGCTGGGTCGCCCGACAGGTCGCGTTAGGGCCGAGGCGATGCGCTCGGGCACCGCGACGTCGTCGAGGGGCGTGGCGGGCGGCCGGTCCAGGAGCCGGTTGAGTGTGGCAAGCACCACACGCCGACGTTCCGTCAACCGGGCCGCTTCATCCGCCAGCGCGGCCGTCTCGACCTGAGCCTGTAGGACGTCCTCCTGGCCGGCCGTTCCGACTGCGTAGCGTACATCGGCGGTCCCCACGAGGGCCGAAAGCACCCCTGCGTGCCGGGCAACGACTGCGAGGGCCCGGTCGACGAACACGAGCTCGTGGTAGGTCTGGCGAACCTCACGCACGACGCTGAGACGGAGCTCCTGCAACGCAGCGGTGGCCGCCCTCACCTCACCGCGGGCTGCGTCCTGGGCGAGCGAGAGCTTGCCTGGATAGGGCAGGCTCTGCGAAAGCCCGATCGACTTCATCGTCATGAAATCCTCGAAGCCCGGCTCGGCCACAGGGAAGTTCCGGAGCGCGAGCGAGAGCACCGGGTCAGGCCGAGTGCCTGAGGAGGTCGCACGCGCTTCGGCGGCGCGGATGCGCTCTGCTCCGGCCACGATGCGCGGGTTTTCAGCCAGAGCTTCAGCGACGAGCGCGTCCAGTCCCTGGTTGCTCGCATCCTGCGGTGCGCCCATCCCGATGAAGGTGATGGACGCAAGTATTCCCAAGACATTCATGGTACACTCCAAGCCTCGTTCCATGAGACAGCCGGTTGGTGCCGGCGCTCGATGGAGTCGACAGAGTCAGTCGGTTCACTGGGTTCATGACGTCCGCGCACAGATGTGCCGGAGCGTGAACTCAGCGCTTCACTTGTCTGGTGGGGTCGAACAGCCCGAGCGGGCGCCCGACGGCGCTGTTAGGCGCGAGGAGGAGGGAGCTTGATTGTGCGCGGAACGTCAGCGTGGCCCGTAAGAACGGAGGTCTCGACGAAGTGCTTAGCCGGGAACACCGTGGGCATGATCGTCGGCGTGGTTGGCGCCGCCGCGCTCGTGCCGCATGGACCGATCCCACCGACGGCGAGAGCACAGGACATGCCGTGCTCGCCATCCGTGGCCGCAAACGGGCAGTCCATCGGTCCCTGTGTCGTCTCCTGCGCGGACATATCCATGCTCATGCCCATGTCCATGCCCGGTGGGCACAGCGACACCTCAAGCCCGATCCCCAACGAAAGAGCCAGGGCCGCCAGTTGCGGAAGGGCCATCAGGCCGCGAGTCAGTCGAGGAGGCTGCATGAGGTATGGTAACACGTGGTTGGCTGGAGTGCTTCCGCCGGCCTACAGGAGCCTTTCGGTGATCGCCTGTACGGACGGGGCGCCATCGGCTCGGCAGGCCACGGCGTTATTGCCAGGCCCATCGCCGGTCACGTCGTGACCGTCCACGAGCACCGTGGGTGATCCGTAGCGCTTGAAGTCCTCGGGTGTGGACTCAGCCATCAGGTCCCACTCGGCCCACTCGATCGGGTCAGCAAAGGCCTCAGCTACAGCAGCCCGAATGTTTTCGCGTGCCTTCAGCGCGTTGGGGCAGCCCTCGAAGTAGACCAGTTCGATTTGCGGCGTCTTCGTCATCCGTCCTCACCTCCG
>JAYMFU010068645.1:0-11328 GCA_036784835.1 Phaeophila floridearum
ACACACACACACACACACACACACACACACACACACACACACACACCAGCGGTAACTCAGACAGGTTGCCAAAATGGGGTGCCCAGCCAAACCGGCTTGCCGCCTATTCGTCCATTGACAACTCAAAAAAATGAGAGCAGAGCCACACCAACCGGAGCAGCAAGCTTGAAGTCCAGCAGGGCCCAAGCATTGGGTGACCGCGCCATGCGTAGCACAGACTTAGGGGATATGTTGCGGTGGACCCAGCCGGAACCGTGCAGCTGTCGCAGCAGCTTGGCAACATGCACCAGCGCCTGCAGCGAGGATGTAAACTCTGGCCGCACATCGCCGCCGTCGTGTATACTCTGCTGCCGCACATGCCGCAGCCACATCTCTAGGCTTTCGCCACGCTCCACGATGATGAACGGTGGAAACTTATACCGCGCTGCACACATGAGCCACATACATCAGGAACACGCACATATGGTGCTATGCAGCCTTCTACTATCAAGCAACCTGGATCAACTAGATGAACACGAAGCCACGTTGACTGGGGACGCTGAGCACGCGGTAAACTGCAACTGCGTGAAGTATCGGCGACTGGAACGCCAAAGTGAATTGCTATTCGCATCTGTAACTGGACTCGAGGCTGCCGCAACTACACGACAGTGCAAGTCTGTCTCAACAGCGATATCACGATGCAGCAAACTCGCAGACGCATGCTCGACAGCACGGGCAACAGGTTCTGAAGCCATGCCAGCAGCTGGTGATGCGCTTGAGCAGCACGGGTCGCACTCGACTCATCCAGGGATTCGTCTTCCATGAACGAGATCCTGCCGTCCTCGTTCGCTGACACCTGATGCAGCTTGGGCA
The DNA here is from genome assembly GCA_036784835.1 of Phaeophila floridearum. NCBI lineage: Eukaryota > Viridiplantae > Chlorophyta > Ulvophyceae > Ulvales > Phaeophilaceae > Phaeophila > Phaeophila floridearum. The sequence continues at coordinate 853 of JAYMFU010068645.1, forward strand.
TCAGCTTGCTAACAACAGGGTTGTTGTAGCGCTCGGACTCGGCGGCAAAGCCTGCACGGTCAAAAAAGAACTTCACCGCGAAGTCCGTCCTGTAGCGCTGCCAAGTCATGAACTGGACCACGGAACGAGCGCCAATCACACGCTCCTTCTCCCCGAGCACGTTGAACCTGCACATGCACACGGGGTGGCGTGAGCAGCTTAGCAGTCAGCGTGCAGGGCAGTTGTAGATGTCGGACCAGCAGCGTCCTGGACAATCGTTTGCAAAGGCGGCAGATGTTGCAATCATCACAAGGACGGCCAGGACCACAAGGACGGTAGCAGCGCAAGTGGCGGCAGCAGCGCACTTCATCTGGAACTGTGTGCCGGAGCGTGCCATCGCGTTCAGTGTGTGAGCTAGCAGTGAGCGCGGCGTGCGGGGGCCGTCATCGTTCAGCGCGGATCGATCGGGGATGGTACGGAAGCTCTTGCCAAACGGAATGAAGCTGCCCTGCGGCCTCGGCGGCAGCGACTCCACGAGGCGACCTGTCTCCTCACCCTTTGTGTCGCCCTCGCGCACTTCCAGCTCCCGCAGCTTTTTCTCAATGGCCTCGGTGTTAGCACCCGCACCCGAGCGGATGGTGCCCTCTGGCAGCGGTGGGCGGGAGGTGTGGCTGCCGGCAGCTGTGGGGGACTGGGAGGGGTCCGTCAACGGGGACGCTGGGGCAGAGTTGTAGAGCGCGGATTGTGCAGCAGCAGACTGCGCAGTGACGCTGGAGACGGACATGGCTCCGTGTGCCTTGATGAAAGGGTTAGTGCTCTCGTGGATGTTGATGGAAGTGAGGGATGGTGCTGGTCGCGAGTGCTGCACAGCGAACACTCGGTCTGTTGGGCACAGCACATGGAGAGAGTTACAGATGGCCAGCAAACAGACACAAAACATAACAGACAGTGTCAGGAAAAGTGTAAATGCACCACATTGCTACCTTGCATGTGCATGACGTGACATGCACAGAACATGTATGTCACTTACCATACAGCCTGAGACCCGGCTGCACTCTGCCACATGTAGCACCCTTCGACGGTACCACGAGCGATGGCCAACGGTACCAGCGCACGACGAGACACAAACACATTCGGTGGTGCCGACACGCAAGCGCATCACTACCACACTGGTCTTGGTGCCACAGAAATCACCCTAGTTGCAGCACTACAGCTGCAGCATGCCGAATGAACCGGAGGATCAGAATTCTGTCCTGCCACATGGGCTTTCGGTGACAGCGTCAGGTGTTGCACGCAACAACTGTGTGCCTGGGCCAATGAGTCGAAAGAGAAAGCAAGCAGGATGCCACGAGGCGGCAATGCATCTGAATGCTTCCTTGAACTAAGCGAGTAAGCTCGCACCATGGATCGAGGACTTGTGGTGGGTCTGCTCAAGGGACTCAGCGTCTTCCAGTCATGCAAGTCGAATTGTCCCGTTCCACTGCGGCGCTGCACGGTGCAGACCGCAAGAATGACGCCGGCAGCAAGTGCGAGGCCGATGGAGCCAAGGATGGAGCCGACCAGCAGGCCCCTGCTCGTGCCGGGTTCGACCTCGCTCTTCGGGGCCGGGGGGGCCACGCTGCCGTCGGCCGCCCTTTCAACGTTGCGCGGGGAGCCCGGTGGAGCGTTTTCACTGCTCGGCTGGGCAGTTGCGGATGGTTGGGAGGTGGAGCTGGGAGCGGCGGCATCATCCTCTTCCGGTGATTCCTCAGGGTCTGTGTCAGCTGGCTCCTCCGGTGCAGGCGCAGGTGCTGGCGATGGTGCTGGCGCTGGCGCAGCGGCAGGGGCTGCACCCCCGCCTGTCTCGCGTGGCGTGTCCTTAAGTTGGGGAGCTTTCTGCATGCAAACACAAGTGACCAAACAGAGGTGACTGAGCACGTGCCACCTCGCGTCCTCGCATCAGACATGCGCCCGAATGGAATTCGAAAGAAATCCACAGTTCCATATACGCATCTCCAGGGGCACCCTGGCATAGGCACATCCAGTGTCCAAGGCAAACTGAACGCTGTTGAAAACGACGAAGAGTTAGTTCTAGGTGCTGGGACCAGCGTGCATCGCTGCTTCTGGCGAGGCTGAGTGCCTGTGTGTGTAGGCTGCGACGCACAGGTATCGAGACAAGCTCTACAGAGTGTTGCTTTCAACGCACCTGCTTTGTGTCTAACAACCAATCATCCACACCCAGGAAGTCCTGCGGATCCACCTCGCTCAGTAGCATTGGTTGCTCCGCGCCGTCCGGGTCCTGCACCTCAGGGGTCCCCGTGTCTGAATAGACCTGCCCCGCCGCGTCGCTTGCAAGGTTGAACGGCCAGTTGGAGGCAAAGTTACAGCCCTGGAACGCCGCCTGGGCCCCGCGCATCAGTTGCACGGCTGCACCCGTCTGCGTGGTCGAAGAATTGAGGAAAGAAGAGCGTACAAAGTATGCGGAGGAAGCCGCCAGGCGCACAACGGAGCCCGTGCTGGTGTGGAAGTCCGAAAACTGACTGTCTGCAGGTCCAGAGTACACACGTGCCAATCGAGAGCACCATAGCCTAAGCTTGTAGCAACATGCAGGAAACTACCAGGAAAATTAGAATGTGCATGCTCACGTTCACAGCCAGTGCAGCTACTGGAACCAGATAACCAATCCTTTTCATACTAGCACATTCTGTCCGGGAATCGCCCTGCTCTATGCCACTGCCCACCTGGCATCCCATCCTGCATCAAACACAACATCACCATCTACACACTTCCTCTCGAACATTCATACAGCGTCAATCATGCAATCGCACAGGACCGCACACCTTGTGCATAGAGACCCACGCTCTGTTCAACAAACAAACCTTGAATGGCTGTGCCGCCATCCCCTTGTAACGTCACCCGTTCCATCCAGACCTTAGTAATGTCGTCGTTCTTCGTGCGTGTAGGTGAGTCAATATACACCATACGCAGGAAAGTTGCGCCGAAGCCGCGATCTGCGCGAATGTAAAGCGAATCGAGGTAGATCTGCTGTGCTGGGTACGTGATATGAATCGCATCCACAGGCATGCGCAGCACACACTGCCGTGGCTTCAGGCCCAGCAACGGCGCGCCCCCGAGGGCAGGAGGTGCCTGGGAACAGTTACCCTGCAACCACGGTGGAGTTGAAAACAGCCGCCATCCGACCACGACGTGCTTTGACTTGTCCAAATTCACAAAACAAGTTGAAAACCAAAAACAAGTTAAACTGCCAGAGCTGCACAAAACAAGCTGAACTAACAAAGCGCTGCTGGGTAGCAAAGGTTCACGCTGACCATGTTGAGTCTGCCCCAGGGTGCAGGAGGCGCAGCAAACGCAGCTCGTCAAATGCACCTGGGGCAGAGACAGTGACAAACACACACTGTTACATCAGTGCTGTCACCCTTACACGCCGCTTCCATTCACGCGAAAGTGAGTCTGGATTTGCGCACGGGACAGCTGGAATGCCGAGATTAGGCCTGGATCAGCGGGTTAGAACAGTGAGATTATTTGCTACTTATGATCTGATACCACCGGAACACTGAATAATGTGTAGGCAGGGGATGCCCTGCCTGAAATGCCCAACACGTAGTGCTGATTTGAGGAGCATTTCATATGTTACCAAGTCTAGCAGTTCAAGAATGGTGGAAAGCAAACCAGTATGTGTGCCAACTGGTGGGGTCAGCACGCACACAAGGGTTGCAAAACTGCTCGCTGCACCCTGTACATATATGTTTCAACCCTCACACTCGTGTCCCCTGGAAGGGTACTGTGGAGCGGCTGCACATGTTTCAAAGTGTGATTGGTCAGAGCAAATGGGCTGCAACAGCAACACCTCAACAGCATTCTGCTGCTTGATAACATGAGGTATTCTGCTGCCTTCAGAGGTTACAACAGATCTGACTGTGAATAGGATGCAGGCAAGGTCCCAACGTTGCCAACATGGCATCCAAGATTGGTAACCTGGCATGCATGCATGCATGCATGCATACGTGTGTGTGTGTGTGTGTGTGTGTGTGTGTGTGTGTGCGCGTGCGCGTGTGCGCGTGTGCGCGTGTGCGCGTGTGCGCGTATGCGCGTGTGCGCGTGTGCGCGTGTGCGCGTGTGCGCGTGTGCGCGTGTGCGCGCGTGTGTGTGTGTGTGTGTGTGTGTGTGTGTGTGTGTGTGTGTGTGTGTGAGCGCACGCGCGCATGCGCGTGTGTGAGTTTGTGCGCGTGTGTGCATGCACATGCATGCGTGTGTGGGCATTCGGAGGTCACATGGACTGGCATCTGAACATGGAGGAACCCTGCCCTGATGCGCCTGAGGTTCAGGCGGCAAGCATGATTGCATGCAGCATGTTCTGTGCACGGTGGGTTGGTCGTTGTGTGGGTGCCGTGAACACCAGCACAACCTGCTGGGCTGTATTGGGCTGCATTGTCTTCTTGGGCTACCCGTCTGAATTCCTGCAGCTGGCGCGTACGGTGCATGTACCCGCTTGGCCACTGCTCGTATCGTGCCCACCCTCTGCCTGTGGACATGTGACCGTTCAGGACTGTGTTTGGCTGTCAATGGGTGATGCGTGCATCTGCGTTCGCCTCTGCATTTGCCTCAGCCCAAGCACTCCCAGGAAGCACTGGCTGCCAGCCGCACTAAGTACTCATCCAAATCTCATCCAGATCCTTGCTGCAGCGGCCCCAGCTCGCTTGAGCGTTCCGTGATGGCCCACGCTGTCTTGGCCTTCACGCAGCAGCTGCGCCACCCGTTCCTCTCGGCTGCGGTGCCGCACCTGCTGCCCGTCGTCGTCGCGGCCTATGCAGACCCCTCCCCGGCCGTCCAGCACGCTGCCGCCCTCATGCTCACACACATTGCCGCTCACTCCACCGCCGCGAGCATCTACCATCAGCGGGACATCCTGCTGCATGCAAGCACACGCATGATGGTTGCTGTGGAGCCGTCGGCGTGGTCCGCATCGCTGGGGGCTGCATGGGCGTTGGCTGAGCGTGTGGACAACATTGCCGGGGGCCTGGATGCACATGCTCGTGTGTTTGAAGCCGCGCTTGCAGAAGTCCGCAGGCAGGGCCACACCCGGACCTTCCGGAAGCCCTTTCTGTCTCTGCTTGCAGCGGAGCGCGGCGCGGCTTTGCTCGGCTGGCAGCTGCTGGCGTACAGTGCCCAGCTCATGCCGATGCTGCTGGACTGGGTGCGGGACGCAGAGGACGATGGGCTTGCCGAGGCATGCGAGGTGTGAGCTTTGTGCGGCTTCGGCCGATTGCATGTGTGTTCATCCGTGGTGTGTGCTTTCAGAAGCTTCTGTGGTGATGAGGGGCCGGGCGCAGCAGGAACGCTGTCCGGGAGTGGGCAGGAGATGGACCTGGCAGGGAGCTGGGACAGATGCCAGGCAGTCGGCTTGTCTTGCGTACACCTGGCTTGGGCAGCCATTGCTAACATGGGCAGCCACGTGCACACAACAGTTGCAATTTGCAACTGTTGTATGCATGCATGTGGCCGGTTCTGCAAAATGCTTCTAGCTGCGCATCTATCCAACTGATGAGGTGGCTGCAGAAGCCACTCCCTCCCTCCCACGCATGCATGCACGCACGCATACATGTGCAACAGTGCCTGTCTGTCTCCGCAATGGGTGCGAGATGCCAATGCAGGGATTCATCAGGCATGGAAGGTGCCAGGTGCCCGCATTTCAACATGCCCACACGTATGTGTGCAACTGTGCAATCCATGTCTGTGTGGGCCACGCATTGCCATCATGTTTCGTACAATCTGCCCAAGAAATAAAGCGAGTCATGTTCAGAAGCGTGCTGGTTGCTGAGTCACGTGGGTCGTGTGCAGGCCCTGCTTGCGTGGGCGGGTGCAACCTGGCCACGCAGTGCCGTGCATGCGCCCGTGGTGCTCGCAGAGCTCCAGCAGCTTCAGCAGCCTGGCCTGTGGTGCAAGTCACCCTTGAGGGCTGCTGGAGCTGCTGTCAGTGTGTTGCACTACAGGGATAGCAGCTCCAGCAGCATGGCCTGTGGTGCAAGTCAACCTGCAGGGCACCTGGAGCTCCTGTCAATGTGTTGCACCAAGTGTGCGCCACCTCTCCTGGCTGCTGTCAATGTGTTGCACCTTGCACCACAGGGAACTGTCGCAGATCCGTCGCAGAACTGTCGCGTGTGCACAAGGTTCTGATCGATGGCCACTTCACGCGTCCTGGACACGCCCGACGCGATGGGCGCAACGACACGATGGGGAGCAACACCGATCGTCACCCATAACCAGATCGGCCGTGCACCTCGACTAGCGAATTCGCGGCAGAGATCGGGTCAAACATCAGCTGTTGGGCGGATAAGCTGTTGCGCGTGTGCGCGGTTATTATGCTGTTGGTTGCGCTGGGAAGCTGTTGCAAACGGCCGCCGGTGCACCGGTGGCCACTGCGGCATGTCAACACGGACGAGCTCGTACGATGGCTCTTAGCAATAGCATCGTGTTATGCGCCCTAGACTGCACTACGTTCTGTAGGGACCGGATGCGGCAGTGATTGGCACACAGGCTGAGGCAAACAGGCTGAGAGCGCAACTATGCGCGCGGCAAGTACTACCAAGCGCGGATCGTCCAAGCGCGGTAGCATTGAAGGCGTTCCGCCAACGAGGCATCCAAACAGCATGAAGAACCTGAAGAACCAGTCGACCAGGTGCCTCGGACCCCCCTCTCGTGTCTATGTGGCATTGCTCGGCGCCTCGGCGCAATCCGCGGAATGGTGGAGTTGCGTTCACTCGGGAGCTGTTGTGGGGGGGCATGATGGCTTGCTGCGCTCGCTTCGTTTTGCGGCTTGCTGCGCTCGCTTCGTTTTGCGCGGCATGATGCGCGGCCTGGCTTGCTGCATGCAGCAACATTCCAGCCAGGCCTGCTGCTCGCCTGCTCCTCGCCTGTTGCCAGCTCCACGATACGGGCGCTGGCTTGCTGCCTGCAACTATCGCCTGCTGTTTGCCTCATTGACTGCTTTTCGCATGATTGCCTGGTTTGCTGTCGCTCGCCTGCTGCTTGCTACACGGCGTGCTGACGGTGCGCGGTGCCGGCGCAGTTGGTTTTCTGCTGCGGGGCGCATTCTGAGCCTGGTGCAGGCAGTTGTTGGTTTTCTGCGCGTGCCTGGGCACGACCAATTTCGGCGCTGCGATTTCACTTCGCTTGCTGCGCCGTGCTGCGCGGTGTGCCGAGCCCATTTCGCGCTGCCCTGACGCGTCATGACGATTTCCGCCCTCCCAAACGATTTCGCGATTTCCGCCCTCCCAAACGATTTCGCGCGCATGTATTTCGCCCCCCGGTTATTTTACTTTTGGTCGCGCGCGAGCACGTGCCGGGCGTGCGCGTGGTAACGGCAGCCCAAGGGTTGGGGCCCAGGGTCGGCTGCCACGTCAGCCCCACGGCGTGGGCGCCGCGTGGGCGGGGTATTTTGACCGAGCTCTACGCTGAACCGACCCGCGAACCCGTACCACGCAGCACCCTGGCACCGATGCAACGCTCAAAAGGAGCCACAAACTCGGTGGCGGTCACTTGCAGTGCAGCCGGCCTTCCCTGTCACCGGCTGTCACTGCTTTTTTCTGAGAAATGATGTTCGCGCGGTACGGCCCTGATTCCAACGTGCTGCCGCAGCCCTTAGATTCGTTGCGTAGGTTGCCCTTGTTGTTTAGCCGGGGCCCGCCGAGTGCGGCAGCCGAACTGCAGCTACGCGTGCGGTTGTCGCGAGGTGACTGCCTCATCGCTGGCGACCGCGGGAGCGCTGTCCCGCTTCCTGAGCCTCCTGTTTGCAACTGCAGGTTGTTCCTCGCCCTCGTGGCGACCTGGGTCGGCGCCCCACCGGCGCTCGACCACCTCCTGGCGGGTGCGTCCCGGCTTTGCCGCGCTCGCTCAATCGGCCTGCCTTTCCGTGGAAACCGCCTCCCAGCTGCAAGTTGCTCCTTGGATCACGCATGCCTTCTGACCCGTGGTGCGTGTGCAGCGCGGCGCGAACAGAAGCCGCGCCAGCCCCGCCGCGGTACGAGCCTGCCTGCCCTGGCCACACGCTGGTTGCTTGCTGTTCCATGTTGCACGGTGAAGTTGCTGTGTGTTGTTGCTAAGTGAATTGGACGCACGGCGAATACACACGGCCCAGGTGCCCTGGATGGCGTCTTGCTTGCTTGGCTGCAATGTCTGACAGGACCCCCTGTCGAGCCAATGCTGGTGACGATGCCTCGACTCTCGGGCCCGCCGCACCGCCGCAGCTAGTATCCAGCTCTGGAGCGCATTGTCTGTCGCTGCGCGTGACGGTGGACCGCTGCTGCAGACGCGTCGGTGGTGATGCCGACCCAGGGAACGGTCTTCCGCACGAACGTCCTCCTGAGCTACCTGGAGCTCGACAAGAGCCTTCCAGCTTTCCCGATCTCGCCAGAACCGGTGTGTTCGAACCCACCCTGTTAACCCTCCGTCAGTGCTCGTGTCTGGCGTACCATTGTGCATTGGGGTGCATGGATAGGACGAACAGTTTTCAGGTTCAACCCAGCAAGGGTACAGTTGCACAGCGGCAACCTGCCTTCCACAAACCGTGATGTCCATGTAGGCATGCTTGAGCATGGTATGCAGCCAGCGTCTGTAAACGGTCATCGTGTTTGTTTTTGTGATGCCCCTGCCACGTCACCGTCATGCATGTCATGCACAATCTCTGAATGGAATGTGTTCTACCCGTGGCCAACAGCAGGACTATTGAGCAATCGCATCTGCCACACCAAAACTCGCAACAGTGCAGGCTCCCAAGGCTGAGTGCCGCAGCCATCCGCTGGCCGAGCCGATATGCACCAGCCACCCCGTTAGCGAGTTTGATTGCGCACTCCCGCCGTCGCTCATCCCCGTCCCGTACGGTGTACGCCCCAGACACACCGGGACCAGCATGATTCCCCGGCCCCCACCCGCCCCCTCTGTTGTCCCGCCCGCCTGCCCCCTGGCACCATGCCCCCGCTCAGCACACGCTAAGCGTCCGATTTGGCGGCTGTAAGTTCACGAGCCTTTCCTGGTGCGGCCCTCGTCTGCATGTGGGGACTTCAGCTGCGCTCCTGTCGGTTGCAGTGTTGTCTCTAGTATGGTGTTACAGCCCTGGGTCCCCTGGAGCTGGTAACAAAGTTACTGTATACAAAGGTTCTCGATGCTGCTGCCTTGCTGCAGGATGTTCACAACGCAAGCCTTGTGGCAATGTCAGCTGCCTTGAGTGCTTTTTCTTATGGATGACATGACAGTTTGCGAAACACATGCGTCTCGACGTGCGCGCTCTGTGTGCCCTCGCTGCGGTTAGTTGCTTGGTTTTGCACAAATTGCTTTGGTGTGCAGGCACCGCAGATTCCCACAGACAGTTGAACACCCAGGCACCGAAGTTCTCTCGACTTGTCTCTATTGTACATGGCACCTTGGCTCTTTTCTGACAAAACATGGAACCGAAGCTCATACACAAAAAAAAGGATGGCACCGGAAGCGACTCCCAGCGCTCGACCACGCAAGGCCCCCCTGCGAACACGTGCGCTTCTCCTTGTATTAAGCCTGGCGGCAGTGCAGAGCATGTGTATTAAGTTGGGAAGTACTTTGTGGGATTGCTGCTTGTTTATGGTGCTGCGTAGTCCACTGTCCGTGAATGCAATGCAATCTTGTTTTGCTACAGGCATACCTGCGAATGCAATGCAGACTGTGATGCGCTACGGGCATATCTGGTGCAAGTTCCGTACCAGCACGAGGTGCCACTTGCTGCTGCAACAGTGTGCTAATTTCTGACCCACAGTCTGCCTGGCTCATGTGCACACATCCAGGGAAGCAGCCTGTGGCACTGCATGGTGCTGCTTTCCATCAAGGCGGTTCCTGATCCGTTTCCGTCAGCCTTGCTGATCTATGTGGATGTTGAGGTGGCACACTTCTTGTCTGACATTTATGCTGCTGCAGGTGCCCGAAGCAAACCACCAGATGGTGCCGCACAAGCAGGCAAACCCACAGCGCCAATCAGAGCAGGTGGTGCTGGCTAGTAGCAGAGGCGTCGGCCAGCACCGGACGCGCCGGCCAGCACCCAAAGCGCCAATCAGAGCAGGAGGTGCTGGCCAGTAGCAGAGGCGTGAGCCAGCACCAAAAGCGCAGGCCAGCTGCCAAAGCGCCAAGCAGAGCAGGAGGAGCTGGCCAGTAGCAGAGGCGTCGGCCAGCACCAGAAGCGCCGGCCAGCACCCAAAGCGCCAATCAGGGCGCGAGGTGCTGGCCAGTAGCAGAGGCGTGAGCCAGCACCAAAAGCGCCGGCCAGCTGCCAAAGCGCCAATCAGAGCAGGAGGTGCTGGCCAGTAGCGGAGGCGTCGGCCAGCACCCAAAGTACCAATCAGAGCAGGAGGTGCTGGCCAGTGGCAGCGGCATCGGCCAGCACCCAAAGTACCAATCAGAGAAGGAGGTGCTGGCCAGTGGCAGAGGCGTCGGCCAGCACCAGAAGCGCTGGCCAGCACCCGAGCCGCCAGCCAGAGC
>JAYMFU010068756.1:0-43669 GCA_036784835.1 Phaeophila floridearum
AATAGATACGACGCCGCCGAAGACGGAAGACGACGCGAGCAACGCGACGCGTCGGATCTCCTAGCGAGCCCCGAAGAAAGAAACAGGCGGATAGGCGAGCGTGCCCCTCGGAACAGGGGTCGCCCACCCACCCGCCTGTGAAACCCAGACAGTCCGGGGCGCGCCAGCTAGAGCGCTACTGCACCGCGTTGATCATGTCGAAGATCGGCAGGTACATCGCCACGATCATGCCACCGACGATGACGCCCAGCACGACGATCATGATGGGCTCCATGGCGGCGAGCAGCGCTTCCACGGCGGTATCGACCTCGTCGTCGTAGAAGTCGGCGATCTTGGTGAGCATCTCGTCCAGACCACCGGTCTGCTCACCGACGTTGATCATCTGCACCACCATGGGCGGGAACACGCCGGACTCCTTCAAGGGACCGGCGATGGTCTCACCACCGGCGATGGACGCCCGGGAGCCCATGACGGCGTCGTGGATCACGCGGTTGCCCGCCGTCTTGGCGGTGATCTCGAGACCCTCGAGAATGGACACACCCGACGACACCAGCGTCCCGAGCGTCCGCGTGAAGCGCGCCACGGCCGACTTCCGCTGCAAGTCACCGAGGATGGGCATCGCGAGAAGAATCCGATCGATCACGAGCTGTCCCTGATCGGTCTGGTAGTACTGGCGGATCCCAACGACCAGGGCGATGAGCCCCACGCCGCACGCCCACCAGTAGGCCTGGAGGAAGGCCGACATGCTGATGACGATCTGCGTCGGAATCGGGAGCGGAATGCCCGCCGATTCGAACATCGACTGGAAGGTCGGGATGACGAAGATCAGCAGAATGACGATGGCGGCACCCGCCACCGAGAAGATGACGCCGGGATAGATCATCGCGCCTTTGATCTTCCGCACGAGGGCGTCGTTCTTTTCGAGGAAGGTCGCCAGGCGCAGCAGGATGGTGTCGAGAATACCACCCGCCTCACCGGCGGCCACCATGTTCACGTACAGCTCGGTGAAGACCTTGGGATGCTTGCCCATGGCGTCCGCGAGCGTGTGTCCCGACTCCACGTCGTACAGCACGTCGCTGATGGTCTTCCGCAGGGCTTCGTTCTCCGTCTGCTCGGCGAGGATGTCGAGGCTCTGCACGAGAGGCAGGCCCGAGTTGATCATCGTCGCGAACTGACGGGTGAAGATGACGATGTCCCGCGTACCGATGCCGGTCCCGAACGAGATGGTGATCTCCTTCGGCTTCTCCCGGACCGAGACGGGGATGAGCTTCTGGCGGTGGAGATGCGCGAGGACGTCGTCCTTGCTGGGAAGGTCGAGCTCCCCGGTCTGCATCTCGCCGCCTGATGCGGGTCGCGCGCTGTAGGAAAACGTTGGCATGACCTTGAGCTACCTCTCGACTGCGTTGGGGTTACTCGCCGGGTACCGGTTCGCCCACGGCCCGCAGGAGCTCGTTGGGGTCACCGGATCGCTTGAGTGCTTCCTCGAGGGTGATCTCACCCTTCATGTACAGCATCTGCAGAGCATCATTCATGGTCTGCATACCGTGCTTCTTGCCCGCCTGCATGAGCGAGTAGATCTGGTGGATCTTCTCGTCGCGGATGACCGCCCGGATGGCAGGCGTGCACATCATGACCTCGGCCGCCACCACCCGTCCCTTGCTCTTCGCTTTGGGAATGAGCGTCTGCGTGACGACGCCCTCCAGTACGAACGCCAGCTGTGCACGGACCTGGCCCTGCTGATGGGCCGGGAAGGCGTCGATGATCCGGTTGATGGACTCGGCCGCCGAGTTGGTGTGCAGGGTCGCGAAGACGAGGTGACCGGTCTCGGCGATGGTGAGCGCCGCGCCGATGGTCTCCAGGTCCCGCATCTCACCGACGAGGATGACATCGGGGTCCTGACGCAGGGCGTACTTCAGGGCGGCGCGGAAGCTCTGGGTGTCGGCCCCCACCTCCCTCTGGTTGATCATGCACCCCTGGTGACGGTGGATGAACTCGATGGGGTCTTCGATGGTGATGATGTGCCCCTTCCGCTCCTTGTTCACCTTGTCGACCATGGCCGCGAGCGTGGTCGACTTCCCCGACCCCGTCGGCCCGGTGACCAGGACGAGACCTCTCGGGCGGTCCGCCAACTGGTTGATGATGGGCGGCAAGCCGAGCTTCTCGATGGAGATGATCTCGTACGGGATCTGGCGGATGGCCATGGCGACGCACCCGCGCTGCTTGTACACGTTGCCCCTGAAGCGCGAGAGGTTCTGGACACCGAAAGAGAAGTCCAACTCGTCCTCGGTTTCGAAGCGCTTCTTCTGATTGTCGGTGAGGATCGAATAGGCCAGCGAAAGAGTGTCTTTCGGGGCCAAGACCTTCTTGATGTTGGAGTCGTGGAGATCTCCATCGATGCGAATCTGAGGCGGATTCCCCACGGTGACGTGGAGATCGGACGCCCCTCGTTGGATCATCTCCTGGAGCAGCACCCGGAGGTTCACTTCCTGCTGCTGAGGCTGCTGTCCTGCCGGTGCGGCCGGCTGGTTCATGGATCTCCCTTGACCTTCGTTGGGCGGCGCCGCTAGTCGGCGACCGTCGTCTCTTTGATCACTTCATCGAGGGTGGTGGTGCCGCGCTCGACCTTCTTGAGGCCGTCCTGGCGAAGCGTCAGCATGCCCTCGGACTGGGCGAGCTCGCGGAGCTCGTCCGTGCCCATCTCGTTCATGATGGCCTTCCGCAGACCCGAGGACATGATCATCACCTCGTAGAGACCCGCACGGCCCTTGTAGCCCGACCCTCCACACTGGTCGCAGCCCTCGCCCTTGTAGAAGGTCGTGCCGTGGGCCCAGTCCAAGTCGACCTTGGCCGCGACGAGGTACTCCTCCTCGTAGGTGGCTTCCTGCTTGCAGTTGCCGCAGATGCGCCGGGCCAGCCGCTGGGCGGAGATGAGGTTCAGGGCCGACGCCACGTTGAAGGGCTCCAGGCCCATGTCGATCATACGGGTGATGGTGCCCGGGCAGTCGTTCGTGTGCAGCGTCGAAAGCACGAGGTGACCCGTGAGGGCGGCCTTGATGGCAATGCCCCCGGTGGAGATGTCACGGATCTCACCGACCATGATGATGTTCGGGTCCTGCCGCAGGAAGGCCTTCAGGGCGGCGGGGAAGTCGAGACCGATCTCGGACCGGACGAGTACCTGGTTGATCCCGTGGAGGTTGTACTCCACCGGGTCCTCGGCGGTCATGATGTTGGTGTCGATGGTGTTGACCTGCGACAAGGCCGAGTACAGCGTCGTCGTCTTGCCCGACCCCGTGGGACCGGTGACGAGGACCATGCCGTAGGGCCGGGAGATGGCCCACATGAAGTCCTTCTCCGCCTTCGGCTCGAACCCGAACTTCGTCAGGTCGAAGGTCAGGTTCCCCTTGTCGAGGATACGCAGCACGATCTTCTCGCCGAAGATCACCGGCAGCGTCGACACACGGAAGTCGACGACCTTGTTGCGCATCTTCAGCTTGATGCGGCCGTCCTGGGGGACCCGCCGCTCGGCGATGTTGAGGTCCGAGAGGATCTTGATGCGGGACGTGAGGGCCGCCTTCATCTTCATGGGCGGCTTCATGACCTCCTGCAGCGAGCCGTCGATCCGGTAGCGGACCCGGATCTCCTTCTCATATGGCTCGATGTGGATGTCCGAGACGCCCTTCGTGACCGCGTCGGTGAGAAGCCCGTTGATGAACTTCACCACCGGCGCCGAATCCACCTCGGCGGCCAGCGCGGAGTAGTCCTCGTCGTCGTCCTCCTCGATGACCTCGACGTCGTCGAAGTCCTCCCACCCCTGGAGCATCTCGTTGATCTGCTCTTCTTCGCCGATCCCGTAGTAGTTCTCGAGATGCTTGCGAAGAGTGTATTCGCCGACGATGACCGGCTCGATCTCCAGCTTGGAGATGAACTTCAGGTCGTCGATGGCCGAGAAGTCCGTGGGGTTGGTCATCGCCACGGTGAGCATTCGGCCCACGCGCCGTAGGGGAAGCACCATGTGCTTCTGGGCGACGTTCGACGGGATGAGCTTCAGGATCTTCGGCTCCACGGTGATCTTCTCGAGATCTACCGCCGGAACCCGGTACTGCTTGGCCAGCATCCGGGTGAGCTCTTCTTCCTGGACGAATCCCAGGTGCACCAGAGCGTACCCGATCCGGTGACCCGACGTCTTCGCCTCGGCGAGGCCCTCCTTGAGCTGCTCTTCGGTAATCAGCCCTTCTTTGACGAAGAGATCTCCGAGCCTGAGCTCCTGCGCGACCTTTGCAGCCATCCACCCGATCCTTATGCGAGTCCCAGGCGCGGGGGACCGCCGCGCCCGCGTACAGAATACGGGTGCAGCACTCCCAGGTACAAGATTCGTCTCACCGAGCGAAAAGTGTAATCTCGTCGAAGGGCGCGGACGCCGGCCGACGCTCACTCCCCACGGCGATTGTCCCCGGTTTTTCGCACCGGAGGCGCACCGCGGTCGAGCGGTCACCGTAGACGACCGGCCAGAACGAACGGGCGGAGTCGCTCCACCGTAGCCGGCCCGATGCCCCGGACCCGGACGAGATCGTCCACGGAGTCGAAGGGCCGCCGCCCCCGCTCGTCGACGATGCGACCCGCCAGCGAGGGACCGATGCCCGGAAGGGCCTGCAGCGCCGACGCGTCGGCTCGGTTCACGTCCACGACGCCGGAATCAGGCTCCCGGCCGACCGTTCGGTGGGCGTTGCCGAGGCGGCGCGTCGCCGTAGGCCGCGCCTCGTGCCCCGCGTTGCCCAGGGCGATCCAGGGACGGACCCGTGCCAGCGACGAGGGTCCGATCCCGCGGACGACCAGTAGGTCCTCGGACCGCTTGAACACGATGCCCGAGTCCCGCGCTGCGACGATGGCGCGGGCCGTGGCCGGGCCGACTCCCGGGAGGCGATCGAGCTCGACGTCATCGGCGGTGTTGGGGTCGATTCGTTCCCCTTCATCCAGGGGCCGGGACCGCCTCTCGGCCTCGCTCATGGCCGTCGACGTCGCCGTCTGGTGCTCCGCGAGGACGTCGTCCGCCCCGCCGAGTCCCTCGCCGGGATGGGGTGTCTTGATCGTCGCGGTCCAGCGCAGGAGGCTGATGCCCAGGAGGAGGACCGCCGCCCGGAGGAAGGCTCGTTGCTCGGCTTCACGCATGAAGGAGCCTCGGGCCCTTCTCCGGGCGTTCCCATGCCGCTGTCGGACCGCCGCCCGATGGCGGCGAGGGTGTCAGCGAATGGGCAGCGCCCCGGCCGCGAAGTCGAGCTGGCCGAAGAGGCCCACCTGGAACTGCGTGGAGCCCGTCTGCTGACCCACGAAGGACTTCCTGTCGTCGAAGCTCACCTGGATGCCGAACTCGAAGCCCCCGGCGCTGGTGTCGGCCGACAGGCTGGCCGTCCGCGTGACCTGGTCGACGAAGTCGACGCACTCGTCTCCGAGGGCCGTGATCCGACAGTCCACCTCGCTCGTGTACGCCCCGATGAAGGACAGGCGGATGGGCCGATCGAGCCGGCGCGCCAGAGCCGACGCCGGTAGCAATTGGCTACTCAACGCGATCCGGTGGCTCTCCTGCTCCCGCTGCGTCTTGCCGGTGGGGTCCTCCCCCCGACCCGAGCGGAAGGAACCGCGATAGCTGGTCACCAGCGTCCTGAGCCACTGGACGGAGACGTCGAGGGGCACGCGCGTGTCGGAGTCGAACCGCCGCTGCAGCGCCCGCCCACCGAACTCGATGGCACGCGTGGTGCGAACGATGCCAGCCGAGAGGTTCACCGCCTGAATGCCCGTGAACGAAGGAAGGCGCAGCGTGGGAAGCGTCGCCTGGATCTCGGGCCAGGTCCGCTGATCGATAACCTGGGCACTCCGGGTGTCGAGGGTGGTTGCGTCGGAGATCTGATACGAGACCCGGACACCCGCCCCACCGGGAAGCGACAAGCCGGAGCCCAGCCGCCAACTCGAGCGATCGGTGAGCGAGGCCGCCGTATCCTGACCGATGAACCGATACCGATCGAGGCCGCCGAACCCGAACTGGTACTCGAGGCGGGGATCGATGGCGTCACGGTTGAAGCGGGAGGTGATCCCGTCCCGGTAGATGGCCGTCAGGGGCTGCACCGCGCTGATGACGCTCCTCAGCTGCGCCACGTCGGGGTCGTCGCCTTCGGCTGCCTCACCGAACCACGCACGGGCGACGCCGGCCGGGCTCAAGGCGAGGGCGACGCCCCAGTCGCGCTGACCCCTGGCGTTCCTCGCGAGAATCAGCGTCGTGTCGGCGCCTGCGACGCGGGCTTCGACGAAATTGGTGTTGCGCTCCGACCGGTAGGTCGTGCTCCAATCGAAGTCGGATCGGAGCCAGTCGAACAGGGAGGGTCGAAAACCGAGGGCGGTCCGGAGCAGACGATTGGTCTCCCAGCCGATGTCCACGCCTGCGACCCTGGCCCTCTCGGCGGCGATGAGCGCCCGAACCTCGCCACCCGTCGCCGATTGCTCGGGCGGAAGGAGGTCGCGTACGGTGAGCACTGCGAGGTCCGCGGTGAGGGGCGGCAAGGGGCGCAGTCGGACGTCGGCGGCCGTCTCCACGAACTCCCGTGGGGCTAGGGTGGCGGTCACCTCATCCGTCTCGACGCCCTCGATGATACGCTCGAAGCGGAAGATCCGAGCGTCCTGCTGGAAGTACGACGTACCGAAGGACACCCGTTCCGGTGTCAGGCGAAGGGCCGCGTCCGCGACTTTGTCTTCGAGGAAGCCCGGAAGGAGGGTGCGCACCACACCCTTCGCGAAGCCGGGCACGAGCGGGATCTCCCGGGCGTCGGGCTCCCGGAACCACCCTACCCCGGCGTCGAAGGTCTCCGAGTCGCTCTCCGTGGTCACCGTCGAACCGTCGGCCGTGCTGTACGAGGCGCGCAGATCCAGACCGTCGATGACGAACCCCAGGACGGGGTTGGCCGTTTCGGTCCTCTTCCGGAGCGTCATCCCCACCCGGCGGCGGGTCGCTTCGGTGTCGCGGAGGCGGGAGATCCGGTCGGCCCGGACATCCGAGTCGGAGAGGAGGACCGGGTCCTGGCTCGCACGTGACATCTCGAAGGTGACGGGCATTTCGAGACCCCAGTCGCTGGGAAGCCACCGGTCGGCGGCCAGGCGACTGTACATGGACAGCGTCTGGTCGTCCTGGTACGTCGGATCGTCGCGGAGTTGGCGGAAGAAGGCCCCGCGGTTGGTCATGCTCAGACGGGTGGTGAGGACACCTGCACCATCGAGTTCCACGTTCACCGCGCTGGCCAGTCCGGCCTGGCGCACCGGCTCGGCCAAGCGGAGTTCATCGATCCAAAGCTCTCCACTGACGGGCCCGAGGGTCTGGTTCCATACCCCGAGGGACAGCTCTCGAACCGAGGCCAGGTTGGGCGCGCGGCCACGATCGCCAAGGACGACGGCATAGGTCGAGTCCGCGGACCACACCTCCACCGGAGGGTCGCCCGGCGCCCGAGGCGCGAACGAGAGCTGCTCCTCGGCCACACGCCTCAGTTCCAACCATTCGTCGAAGTCCACCACGACTTCGGGTAGCCAATCCGCCTGGGTGACGCCCCCACCCGGGGGTGCGGGGAGTCGCGAGCGGTACAGGTAGAAGTTCTCGGGGTCGCTCCCGACCTTGAAGTAGAAGTAGTTCGGCGTGCCGGGGCCGAAGTCGCCGGAACGGGCCACCACCCACAACCGGGCCTGCCGGTACGTCAGGAAGTCCTGTGGCCGCTGTGGGAAGCGGTAGTAGACCTCCACTCGGGCCTCGGACGGGACCGCCTCGAAGCTCACGCCCAATGACTTCTCGTTGAACTCGATCCCCTGCCCACCCAACGCCTGGGTCGGATCGACCAGCTCGGCCAGGACGCCCGGCGGTGACTGGTACTCGTCGCCCTCCGTGACGCGCGAGATTGAGGCCACTTCCACGCGCCCCGCCGTCGAGACGGTGTCGCCGATGATCCCCTCCAGCACGCCCTCTCCAGCGCGCTTGATCCATCGGGACCCCACCAGCCGCATTCGAGCGAGCTGCACCTGACCGGCCGTCCCCGCGGCGGTCACTCTCAGGTGACGAACGGCGCGAAGATCGGCCTCCGAAATGACGCCACCAACCTCGACCCCCAGGCCGCCACGGATGGGGATCCGGTACAGCTCGAAGCCCACGTCCGACCCGGTTTCGACGTTGGTCCGCGCCAGATAGGGTGAGCTTCCGTCCAGCGTCACTACGTACCGGAGATGCCGTTCCGAGGTATCGAGGTTGCCGTCCCGGTCGAGATCCTCGGTGTCCGGGCGTCCGTTGCCCGCGGTACAGTTGGCTCGTGGGTCACCGATGAAGTAGATCCGCCCGGGTGTCGCCTGACATGTCTCTGCCCAGACGCCGAGAAGGTCCCTGGTGGGGTTCCAGATTTCGCCGCGGGCGGGATCCGCTTCCTGGTCGAGGCGATCGAGTCCCCAGGCACGGCCGTCCTCACGGGTCCCCTGGGTCTCGCCGTTCTCGTCGACGAAGTAGGCGTCCTCGCTCAACGTCCCGAGATCGATGACGAGGGTGATGTCGTCGTCGCCGGTGGCATAGAACTCGAGGAACTCGGTCTTCGTCAGGTCGAGTCCGTTGGTGGAGAGAGGCGTCATGGTCGAGCGCCATCCGGGCGTGCCGAGGCCGGTGGGGCTGTTGCCCAGCGTCAGGAGCAAGCCCGGTTCACGGATGTCGGAGCCGGCCAACCGGATCTGGTTGTCGATCTGGATGCGCGGGAAATAGCCCTCGTGGACACCGACGCTGTCTCCACTCAGGGACTGGATGATCCACTGGTGCTGCCACACGAGGGAGCTCGCGGTACTCGCATCGACGACCGCGGGAAGCACGGCGTCGGCACCGTCCCGAAACGCCGGGGCGCTACCCAGGATCCAGTCCGACGCCCGCAGCCGAACGGAAAGCTCCGAGGCCCCGTCGAAGTCGTCGACGAAGCCCCTGCCCAGGGTGTTGGGGTTCGGCAAGGAGAGGGCCACCTCGCCGCTGGCCGAGAACGTGGATGCGCCGGCGAACTCGAGCCCGGGCACCGCCTCCAGAACACGATCGAACCACCCCACCGGCGTGTCGTAGCGACTGCTGAGCCCGCCCAGCAGGGCCGCTGCGGGCTCGGTGCCGAGAATCGGTCGCCGCACCACCGACCGCTCCGACTGATAGAGGCCGAGAACGTCCACGCCGCCCCGGGTGCCCAGGTCCACGTGGGTGCGAAGGCCGAACACCTGGGTGGGAGTGATCTGAAAGAGTGACCGCTGCTCCCAGCTCGCTCGCACCGACGCATCGGGGGTCGACGCGAAGAGGAGATCGGGGTCCAGGAGGCTCACCTGGCCGACGTCGTAGTCGATCTCGTAGTCGACGCCCCGGATGAGGAGCCGGTCGCCCAGGAAGATCCGTTCGCTCTCGTCGCGGATCCCGAACGCGCCCAGAGAGAACGAGGAGATGAGTCCCTCCGACTGGATGCGGTACGCCATGGTCAGGCGGAAGCGTCCGCCGTTGTCGCGCTCGAAGGGGTCTTCTTCGAAGTAGATCCGGGGGTTGGCGTCGTCTCCCAGGATCTGCTGGGTCGCCGTCTCGGTGAGTGAAAGAGACTCCACCGGCGGGGGGACGGCGAAGGGTCGGAGGGTGGGGAAGAAGATGAAGGACCCCTGCACCGGAGGCTGGTCCTGGAAGAAATCCTCTCCCGCGCTGAAGACGAACGCGTCGTCCAGGTCGTCGGTGGGCGCCTCTTCGTCGAGCCCGAAAAGGCGGAGGAAGGTGATGTCCTGGCCCGTCGGTCGTCTCTTGAACGTCCGCCCCGCCGAAAGCTCACCGAGAGAGATGGAGAGATCGATGGAGCCGGGCGCCACATCGCCGGAACCCGAGACGCGGTAGACCTGATGCATCTCCAGATCCCACGTGGGGCGCCCAGGCTGATGATTCGCCCCCGAAGCCTTGAGGAGGCGTAGCTCCGGCCGCTCCCCCTGGTTGTAGATGAGCTCCGGGTTGTAGTCGCCGATGGTGTCGCCGGACGCCGTGATGTAGGTGACGGCCAGCATCTCCTCCCGGCTCAGGGGCTGACGTAGGGCGATCCACAGACCGCTGGGATGGACGTAGTAGTCGATGCCCTGCTGGAGGTATCGGAACCAGCCCGACTCGCTCAGCTCCACGCCGAGGGTGTCGGTGGCCACGGCATCGGCCTGGATGAAGCCCTCCACCTGTTGCCGGAAGATGGGGTCGTCCTCGAAGCGATAGAGCTGGAGGGGCTCGGCTCCCGGGGCCACGGTGAAGGGGGCGGAAGCCGGATCCAGCTCCAGGGCATCGACGTGGGGGTACCGATCGATCAGAGTGGGATCCACGAGGAAGAAGAACTGGCCCCGGACGTAGTTCGCGTCGTCCAGAACCAGCGTGTCTTCCTGGACGAACGCCCGCTGATCGCCCAGGCCGGTGAGCTGGAAGGTCCTGGAGTTCAGGTCCCCGCGTTGCTGGGCCCACACGGTTTCCACGTCGAAGGCGCCGAGCTGACCGGCGGCCTGGAAGCCGAAGTTGCCGGCGGGGATACCCTCGGTGAGGAATCGCGACTGGGGAAGGTCGAAGGTCACGTCACCGACCTCGACGCGCTGAAGGACGTCGTCCTCCGATCCCTCGTAGAAGATGTTGATGCGGTTGGCGGCGTCGAACTCACGCGACTGGTCGAAGTCCACGTCGACGCGGATCCGGTCGAGGACGGTGCCGTCGATCTGAACACCGAACTGAACGTCGGGGCTGAGCTGGGGAATGAGGTTGGGGTTGCACCCCACACCGAAATCGGCGTCACACGGCTCGAACCGTGTCCAGTCTCCGCCCAGTTCCATGCGGCTCCGCACGTTCAACGCCAGGTCGGCGTAGTCGGTGACGAAGCGGTCCGTCTCGGCGGGGACGGCCCCGGCGGCACGGACGGGTACCGGAGGGAGGAAGAGGTCGAGCTCGGAACGTCCCAGTTCCGCAACCCGCCTTCGTAGCACCAGCTCGTCGAGCGGAGCCACCACTACAGGTTCGGTAAGTCCGGGCGAGATCCCCCCCACCAGGCCTCGACGCGGCGCCCCGAGCCGGTACGACCCCGCGAGTGGGTCCACCGCCGGGGGGCGGGGAGATGCGAAGCCCTCACCGGTGACCCGAATCCGCCGCAGACCGAGTCGTACGTGAGGTTCGGACGCATCGGCGGTCACCCCGGCCCGAACGGCGGGTGGGGGCAGCGTCAGGTCGGGGCGAAGAATGGTATCCACCGGGAGGAGCATGGCTCCGCCGGCAGCGGGGGCCGGCGCGCCGGTTCTCCACTCCTCTCCAGCGTCCGCGACCCCATCGTCCGTCTCAGGGCCGACTCCTGCCAAGGCAGGCGTCAGCGCCGTGAGGAGCAGCGAGAGGAGCCGTGGGATCAAGGCGACGGTCTCTTGGGGAGGGGAGGGCGACGAAGGTCGGGGCACCCGGGACGAACAGTTGGGCGTGAACAGGTGTAGGGAGTGCCCGATGGCAGACGACGCCCTCCCCCCGAAGAGACGAGCGACGTAGCGATGCGAAAAGGAGTGCTAGCCAGATACGTCATCCGGGCCCACCTGGGTCCATTCCTCTTTTCGTTGTCGGCCATCACGGGCCTCATCTTCGTCAACGCCATCGCGCAGCGCGTGGATTCGCTCGTAGGAAAGGGACTCCCGGTACGGGTCATTCTCGAGTTCCTCGTCCTTTCCATTCCGCATACCATCGCGCTCTCGTTGCCGATGTCGGTCCTCGTCGCCGTCCTCTACGCCTTCAGCACCATGGCTTCGTCCAACGAGATCACGGCCATGTCGGCTGGAGGAGTCCGACCCGCCCGGATCATGTTCCCGGTGTTCGGTCTCGGGGTCATCGCCATGCTCGTCATGCTCTTCTTCAACGACACGGTGCTGCCCGAGTCCAACCACGCGCTAAAGAACCTCCTGCTCGACATCGGTCGCAAGACTCCGACCCTCGAGCTCAGGGAGCAGGTGGTGAACGAGATCAATACCGGCACGGGCATCCAACGCTACTTCCTCACCGCCGACCGGATCGACCACGAGTCGAATCGGATGGAGAACGTCACCATCTTCGACGCCAACAACCCGGACCGACAACGAACCACGTACGCCGCGTTCGGGGAGATGGCGTTCAACGACAATCGCACGGACCTGTACCTGACCTTGCACGACGGGGTGGTGCATGAAGTTCAGACCAGCCGAGAGGGGGGCTTCCAGCGTCTCTACTTCAACGAGCAGATCGTACCCCTCCGTGACATCGGCAACGAGCTGGAGCGCCGTCTGGGTGGATCGGACCGCTCCGACCGCGAGATGGGCTTCGCGCTCCTCGCGGAGAACGCCCGGGACCGTGAGTCCCAGCTCGACTCCCTCGTCGCGGAGAACCGTGCCCGGTCCATGGAGGCCGTCCGTGTCGCGCTGAATCGGCCGCTCGAATCCGACACGGCCTGGACCGATCCGGGACGGCGGCGCGACATCACGGGCTTCCAGGAGGCCCCGTACATCACCCAGGACGGCCTGACGCAGCAGATCGTGGCGGGCTCCAGGGCCCGGGCGGCCCGAGGGGCGGCCATGGCCCAGTCCATGAACAGGTTCAAAGTCGAAATCCACAAGAAGTGGGCCATCGCCGTTGCCTGCCTGGTCTTCGTCCTCATCGGGCCACCCCTGGCGCTGCGCTTCCCCACGGCGGGCGTCGGCTTCGTCGTCTCGGCCTCCGCCATCATCTTCTTCATCTACTGGGCCGGGCTCCTCGGCGGCGAGACTCTGGCGGATCGTCGTGTGGCCGATCCGGCGGTCACCATGTGGCTCACCAACGCCATCTTCCTCGTCATGGGCGTGGTCCTCCTCGCCCGTATGGGGCACTCATCCGGGACATCCAGAGGGGGCGGAGGCCTGGCTGATCTGGTCAGGACCTTCTTCGGGCGCGGCAAAGGCCGTGACGCGCCGACGGTGCAACCGTGAGGATCCTCGATCGCCTCGTACTGGGGACCTTCTTCAAGCTCTTCGCCCTGGTTCTTCTGGCCTCCCCGCCCCTCTTCATCATCGGGGACATCGCCGAGAACCTGGACGACTACATCGACCGCGGCCTCACCGGCTTCGAAGTCGCCCAATCGTACCTCTATCAACTCCCTCTCTTCATCCAGTGGTCCTTCCCCATCGCCGCGCTTCTGGCGACGGTCTTCACCATCCACTCGATGACGGCGCACAGGGAGATCGTGGCGGCGAAGGCCGGTGGCATCTCCTTTCATCGAGTCATCCGGCCCATCATCGGCGCGGGCATCGTCCTCACCGGCGTGGCCCTGGCACTGTCCGAGGTGGTTCCCCGGACGAATCGGATCTCCGCGCAGATCCTCCGGTCGGAGACTCCCGGTCGCACCTGGCGGTCCGATTTCGTCTATCAATCCGAGGAAGGGCTCACGTGGCAGGTGGATCGTCTCACCGCCGCCGACGGGCGCATGACGGGTGTCATCCTGGAACGCCCACCCGGTGGTGAGGAGCCTGGACTCCACGTGAGCGCGCAGGGGGCTCGGTACCTCGACGACACCGGTTGGCAGTTGACGTCCGGCCACCTCCGCACGCTCCGAGCCGACAGCAGCGAACTCGCGCTGCAGTTCCAGCGCCTGGTCCTGCCGGAGATCGACGAAAAGCCCGAGGAGCTCCTGGAGGTCCCGCCCGAGCCCGAAGAGATGACCTACGCCGAGATCGACCGGCTGGCCGACATCATCGAGCGCACCGGGGGCGACGCGAAGGAGTTGCTGGTGAAGCGCGAGCAGAAGATCTCCATTCCGGTGACCACGCTCGTCATCATCCTCTTCGGTGCACCCCTGGCGACCAGCAACAAGCGCGGGGGAGCCGCCTACGGCATCGGCCTCTCACTCGCCACCGTCATTCTGTTCATGATGATGCTGCGCGTGTCCGGGGCTCTGGGAGAAGCCGGCGCGCTGAGTCCGCTGGTGGCGGCATGGCTTCCCAACGCGGTGTTCGGCGTGTGCGCCATCTTCTTCCTGGCGCGCGTCAGAACCTGACTCAGGAACCTCCGGCCGCCAGGGTCGTGCAGCTTATGCGCCCCCACATCACTTCCTCCACCGGCCCCCGGAGAACCACGTCGAGTTCCGGCGCCACGTGAACATGGAGCACGCCTCCGGGCATGCGGACCTCCACGTCCCCCGGCTGAAGCTCGCCTGACGACACCAACGCCACCGCGACCGCGCACGCCGACGTCCCGGAAGCGGACGTCCGCCCGACACCCCGCTCCCAGATGAGTGCCCGGCAGAGGCCGTCGCCATCGGCGAGGGCCAGCTGGACGTTGGTCCCGTGCTCCAGGGTCGGATGCCCGGCGAGGAAGGGCCCCACCTCGGCCAGGCGCTCCTCGGTGAGCTCCGATTCGTCGGCGCACAGTACGACCACGTGGGGATTGCCCACGCTCACCGGCGCCACCCGCAGAGCCTCACCCGAGGGACCGGGCAGGCGTCCTGCTGCATCCAGGGCCCTTTCGTCCATGGCCACGGCCCGCGGCCCCGTGGACGCCCGCCCCATGTCGACCGACACGTCGTAGACGCCGTCCACCTGCCCGTGTCCCACCATCCGCACCCGCGCTCCACCCACCTCCACGTCCATCTCACGGACTTCGGGGTCGGAGTGCATGAGGTACGAGGCGAGGATTCTCAGTCCGTTGCCGCTCCGCTCGAACTCGCCGCCGTCGGGATTGAACATGCGAAGGCCACGAGCACTCGCCTCCCCGGCCAGCAGCACGACCAACCCGTCGGAGCCGACGCCCAGGGTCCGGTGACACACCCGTCGGACGTTCTCCGGGGTGGCGACCCAGTCTTCGCCTTCCTCGAAAACCAGATAGTCGTTGCCGAGACCGTGGGCCTTGTAGAAGGAGGCGCCGAGTCGAGGGCGTGGGGGCCAGCGTGACATGGTCGGAAATGTCGTACTGGAAGGCCCGTCGGGTAAGCGCTACTTTGCTATGTACAATCTGCTAGGGGCGATTTGAGGCGTATTGCGGCCCGCACGGCTCGTCGGAAACGGCGAGCCAGCGAACGAGCTAAAAAGCCGAGGCCCCGTCGCGCACCGTCGCGAGGGGCTTCGTAATTGGAGGATCATCCGTGACATCCGGCACAGGCAACAACAACCGCGCTGAGCGCGTCCGTCTCCTCGACGAGGCTCTTCAGGAACGCATCCTGGTCCTGGACGGGGCCATGGGTACCATGATCCAGCGCCATCGGCTGGAGGAGGACGACTTCCGCGGCGAGCGCTTCGCCGACGTTGGAGCCTCCCTCCAGGGCGCCAACGACCTCCTCTGTTTGACGCGCCCGGAACTGATCCGGGACATCCACCGGGAGTACCTGGACGCAGGCGCCGATCTGCTCGAGACCAACACGTTCAGCGCCAACCGCATCTCCTTGGCCGACTACGATCTCGAAGACATCGCCGTCGAGTTGAACCGCGCGGCGGCCGCCACGGCCCGGGCCGCCGTCGACGCGTTCGAGGCGGCGAACCCGGGAAGCACGCGATGGGTCGCCGGGGCCCTGGGGCCGACGAACCGGACGGCCTCCATCTCCCCGGACGTGGGCGATCCAGGAGCCCGGAACGTCACCTTCGACGTGCTGGTCGCGGCCTATGCCGAGCAGGCCCGAGGCCTCATCGAGGGGGGCGTCGACGTCCTTCTCGTCGAGACGGCCTTCGACACGCTCAACGCGAAGGCCGCTCTCTTCGCCATCTCACAGGTCCTGGAGACCCTGGACGCCGACGTGCCGGTGATGGTCTCGGGCACCATCACCGACCAGAGTGGTCGGACCCTGTCGGGTCAGACCCCCGAAGCGTTCTACCACTCGGTGGCCCACGGGGCCCAACCCGGGCCCGGTCGTCGTTCGGGACTTCTCTCCGCGGGGCTCAACTGCGCCCTCGGCATCGATCAGCTGCGCCCCTTCCTGGAGGAGTTGTCCGACGCGGCGGAGGTGCCCGTCAGCTGCTACCCCAACGCGGGCCTCCCCAACGAGTTCGGCGAGTACGACGACACGCCGGAGCACATGGCTGCCGTCACTCGTGAGTTCGCCGAGGCCGGCTTCCTGAACCTGGTGGGGGGCTGCTGCGGAACGACGCCCGACCACGTTCGGGCCATCGCGGAGGCCGTCCAGGGCGTCGCCCCGCGCCCCGTGCGCCGCCGACCTCGCAGGACCCGACTCTCCGGTCTGGAGCCGCTGGAAATCGGACCCGAGTCCCTTTTCGTGAACGTAGGGGAACGGACCAACGTCACCGGATCGCGCCGGTTTGCCCGCCTGATCCGTGAGGACGACTACGAGACGGCCGTCGACGTGGCGCTGCAGCAGGTCCGCGGAGGAGCCCAGATCCTCGACGTGAACATGGACGAGGGCCTCCTGGACGCCATCGCCGCGATGACGCGCTTCCTCAACCTCCTGGCCTCCGAGCCCGAGATCGCTCGGATCCCGGTCATGGTCGACTCTTCCGACTGGGAGGTCATCGAGGCCGGCCTCAAGACCCAGCAGGGGAAAGCGGTGGTGAACTCCATCTCCATGAAGGACGGAGAGGAGGCGTTCCGGGAGCGCGCGCGCCTCGTGCGTCGCTACGGAGCCGCCGCCGTAGTCATGGCCTTCGACGATGCGGGTCAGGCCGACACGCTGGAGCGGCGAGTCGAGATCTGCCGCCGGGCCTATCGGATTCTCGTGGAAGAGGAGGGCTTCCCCGCGGAGGACGTCATCTTCGACCCCAACGTCTTCGCCATCGCCACGGGCATCGAAGAGCACAACCGGTACGCCATCGACTTCATCGAGGCGGTGCGCCGCATCAAGGAGGAATGTCCCCACGCGCTCACCAGCGGCGGCATCAGCAACGTGTCGTTCTCTTTCCGGGGAAGCCCGGAGGTCCGGGAGGCCATGCACACGGCCTTCCTGTACTACGCCATCGACGCCGGCCTGGACATGGGAATCGTCAACGCCGGCGCCATGCCGGTCTACGACGACATCCCGTCCGACCTCCTCGACCCCATCGAGGACGTCCTCTTCGCCCGTAATCCCGAGGCCACTGAAGTCCTCACCCGAATCGCCACCGAACGAACCGGCACCACCGAGACGCGACTGAAGGAGGACCTGTCCTGGCGAGCCCTGCCGGTTTCGGAACGCCTGGAGCATGCGCTCGTCCACGGCATCGACGAGTTCGTGGAGGAAGACACCGAGGAAGCCCGCCAAGCTCTGCCCCGGGCCCTCGACGTCATCGAAGGCCCTCTCATGGACGGGATGAACGAGGTCGGAGACCGATTCGGCAGCGGCCGCATGTTCCTTCCGCAGGTGGTGAAGAGCGCGCGGGTCATGAAGAAGGCCGTGGCCCACCTCGTTCCGTACCTCGAGGCCGAGAAGACCGATACGAAGGGCAAGGGCAAGATCCTCCTCGCCACCGTGAAGGGCGACGTCCACGATATCGGCAAGAACATCGTCGGCGTCGTCCTCCAGTGTAATGGCTACGAGACCGTGGACCTGGGCGTCATGGTCCCGGCGGAGAAGATCCTCGAGGCCGCCCGCCAGGAGCAGGTCGACGTCGTGGGGCTCTCGGGACTCATCACGCCATCCCTGGACCAGATGGTCCATGTGGCCAGCGAGATGGAGCGTCTGGGCTTCGACCTGCCTCTCCTCATCGGTGGGGCGACGACCTCGCGGGTCCACACCGCCGTGAAGATCGAGCAGCGCTACTCCGGAGCCACGGTGCACGTCCTGGATGCTTCCCGGGCGGTGGGTGTCGTGCAGCGCCTCCTCGACGAGGACGGACGCGATGCCTTCATCGCCGAGACTCGCGCCGCGTACGAAGAGGCCCGGCAGAAGAGGGCGGGCCGCACCCGGTCGAAACTCCTCTCGCTGAAAGAGGCACGGCGAAGGGCCGCGAAGACCGACTGGAGTGCCTACGAGCCACCCGTCCCCGCGTGTCCCGGAGTGCGCATCATCGACGACGTGAGCGTGGCGGACCTTCGGCCCTTCATCGACTGGACCCCCTTCTTCCAGGCGTGGGAGCTCGCCGGCAAACATCCGGCGATCTTCGGCGACGAGGTGGTGGGCGAGCAGGCGCGCGCGCTCTTCGCCGATGCCGAGGCCATGCTCCGGAGAATGGAGGACGACGACATCGCGCGCCCCCTCGGCGTACTCGGTCTCTTCCCGGCCCGCTCCGTGGGAGACGACGTCGAGGTTCTCTCCGACGACTCACCTGTGGCCGTCTTCCACACTCTGCGCCAGCAGTTCGACAAAGGTGACCGACCCAACCACGCCCTCTCCGACTTCGTTGCCCCGAAGGACTCGGGCCGGACCGACTGGGTGGGCGCCTTCGCCGTCACGGCGGGCCACGGCCCCGAGGAGATGGCCCGGTCGTTGGAGCTGGAGCACGACGACTATGGCGCCATCCTGGTCAAGGCGCTGGCGGATCGTCTCGCCGAGGCGTTCGCCGAGTTCCTCCACCGACGGGTTCGCACCCATTACTGGGGGTATGCGCCCGACGAGTCCCTCGCCAACTCGGACCTCATCGACGAGGCGTATCGTGGAATCCGGCCGGCGCCGGGCTACCCGGCGTGTCCCGACCACACCGAGAAACGAACCCTCTTCGAGCTCCTGGGCGCGGAGCGCATCGGGATGGCGCTCACGGAGAGCTTCGCCATGACCCCCGGCGCCTCGGTGAGCGGATGGTACTTCTCCCACCCGGATGCCGCCTACTTCGGAGTCGGGCGGCTCGGGAGGGACCAGGTGGTGGAGTACGCCGAGCGGAAGGGATGGAGCCTGGACGAAGCGGAACGGTGGCTCTCCCCCAATCTCGGGTACGATCCCAGCGAAGCTCGAAACGCGGGAAGCGAATGATGGGCAGCCGCGTCTCAGACCTCCTCGCCGACGGGCGCGTACACGTCTTCGATGGAGCCATGGGCACGCTCCTCTACAGTCGCGGCGTCTTCGTGAACGTCTGCTACGACGAGCTCAACCTCAGCCGTCCCGAGCTCGTGGAGGGAATCCATCAGGAATACGTGGCGGCGGGCGCTGAGATCCTGGAGACGAATACCTTCGGCGCGAACCCGGTGAAGCTCTCCTCGTACGGCCTCGAGGAGCGGACGGAGGAGATCAACGAAGCCGCGGCTCGCCTGGCCCGGCAAGCCGCCGGCGACCAGGTCTCCGTGGCCGGAGCCATCGGGCCCCTGGGGATCCGCATCGAGCCATGGGGTCCCACCTCGCTGGACGAGGCGACCGGGCACTTTCGCCGTCAGATCCGAGGACTGCTGGAAGGCGGTGTCGACGCCATCGTCCTCGAGACGTTCTCCGACCTGACGGAGATCGCGTGCGCCGTCAAAGCGGCGCGGGCGGAATCCGACGTTCCCGTAATCGCTCAGATGACGGTCGGGCAGGACGGCAGAAGCCAGTACGGCACATCCGCGTCGCAGATCGCACAAGGACTGGCGGAGACCGGCGCCGACGTCATCGGCCTGAACTGCGCCGTGGGCCCCGCCGTCATGCTCGACGCCATCGAAGAGATGGGTGACGTCACCGACGTGCCCCTGTCGGCTCAGCCCAACGCGGGCCTTCCACGCACGGTGCGCGACAGGAAGATCTACTTGGCGAGCCCCGAGTACATGGCCCAGTACTCCCGCCGAATGATCGACGTAGGCGTGCGCTTCGTGGGTGGTTGCTGCGGGACCACGCCGGATCACACCAAGAAGATGCGGGATGCCGTCGCCGCGCTGCAGCCGAAGCACACGTCCGTCTCCGTGCCTCGGGGGTCCTTCGAGGACCCGGCCCTCACCGACCCCGTCCCCCTGGACGCGCGATCGGCGTGGGGCCGCAAGCTCGCTCGAGGCGAGCCCGTGGCGTCGGTGGAGATCGTCCCTCCCCACAGCTGGGACGCCCTGGAGGTCACGGAGCCTGCCCGCAAGCTCAAGGTGGCCGGCGTCGACGCAGTGGCCATCGTGGAGAGCCCCCGATCCCGGAGCCGGATGAGCGCTCTCTCGGCGGCCCTCATCATCGAACGTGAGGTGGGCATCGAGTCCCTCGTCCACTACACCTGCCGGGACAAGAACATGCTCAGCATGATCTCGGACCTCCTGGGCGCCGCCGCTTCGGGGCTCCGCAACGTTCTGGTGGTGTCGGGCGACCCGCCCACCATGGGCCCCTACCCCGATGCCACGGCGGTCTTCGACATCGACTCCATCGGTCTGACCAACGTGGTTCAGGGCCTGAACCGTGGTGTCGACCCCGGCGGGAACTCCATCGGCGCCCCCACCGAGTTCGTCCAGGGTGTCGCCCTGAACCAGGGCGCCGTCGATCAGGAACGCGAGCTTTCCCGCTTCGGCTACAAGGTGGAGGCCGGGGCCGACTTCGTCATCACCCAACCGGTGTTCGAGCCGAGCGCGCTGGAGGCGTTTCTCGAACGGGCCGGGCCCGTGGACATTCCCGTCGTCGCGGGCATCTGGCCCTTCGTGAGTCTGCGCGACGCGGAGTTCCTGGCCAACGAGATGCCGGGTGTCGACGTGCCCGAGGGCATCGTCGACCGGATGCGGAGAGCCCAGGCATCGGGCAGCGAAGCCGCCACCGAGGAAGGCGTCGCCATCGCCCTGGAAATGATCGAGGCGGTGCGCCCCGCGGTGCAGGGCTTTCATCTCACCGCGCCCCACCGGAAGGTGGATGTCGCCTTGAGGGTTCTCAGGGAGAGCGGCCTGCGGGCCACCGCCTGACCGTCGGTCCCGTCCCCACCGAGCAGGCGGGCCCGGAGGGCGCCCCTAGACCAAGTCGAGGATGCGCTTCAGTCGACGACCGGCGCCCCGCTCGCCCAGGTTGCTCACGTAGATCTTCTGGGCGCCCACGGCCCGGAGCTCCCGGATCGACCGGGCACAGATCTCGTCGGCGGTGGAGCCCGCCTCGAACTCGGCGACGAGGGCCTCGGTGGGAACGGGAAAGAACTGCGACAGGGTCGACAACGTCCGTGGGTTGGCCGACCGGTAATAGAAGACGCCGTACACCACCGGCTTGGCATCTCCCGAGAGGGAGAGCGCCTCCTGAAAGCGCTCGACGGCGTCCAGGGAATGGTGCGAGACCACCTGGCTCAGAGCGAAGTCGGCGTGGGCATCCGGAGCGGTGATGAAGCCTACCTGCTCGGCGGCATCGCGGTGGGGATTC
This sequence comes from Phaeophila floridearum, assembly GCA_036784835.1. Taxonomy (NCBI): domain Eukaryota; kingdom Viridiplantae; phylum Chlorophyta; class Ulvophyceae; order Ulvales; family Phaeophilaceae; genus Phaeophila; species Phaeophila floridearum. Next base: position 21,189 of record JAYMFU010068756.1, read on the forward strand.
ACCCAGCCGCCCAGGGACAGCCCCGGGACCTGGGTCGCCAGGATCTCCCGAAGGTCCCTGCCGTGGGGAACGCAACGGGGTGGAGGCACCGAGACGTCACCGCCCAGCACCGTCAGGGATTCGAAACCGTCGGACAGAGCACGAGCCGCGAAGGTGCGACAGTAGTCGAGACGGTGCTTGCACGTGAGGATCGGCACGATCCTCCGGAGGTCCACCGACTCGTCCACGTTCCCGCCCACATGGGCGAGACTCTCTTCTTCTGCCGCCCCCACCGCGTTGTCCGTGAGGAAGACGAAGAGATCTTCCCGGGTGAGGCGCCCCAAGGCGTGGTGGAGGTCGATCCACGCGCCCATCCCCTTCTCCGACCCCAGATCCGACCGTGGTGGGCGCAACTCCACCGAAACCAGCGGACCGGGTTGGCGAAGGGCTTCGAGGAGGAGCGTCACCGCTTCGACGGCCCCGCGACCATCGCTTCCACGTCGTCGGCGGCGGTGGGAAGGTCCGACGTCATCACCTCGCACCCCGACGCAGTGACGGCCACGTCGTCTTCGATGCGGACGCCGATGCCGAGGTAGTCCCGGGCGGCCTCATCCTCCAGATGTACCGGGAAGTAGAGGCCCGGCTCGACGGTGAAGACCATCCCTTCCTCGAGGAGACGGGACTCGCCGTCGGTGGCATAGTCACCCGGGTCGTGAACGTCCAGGCCCAGCCAGTGGGACGTCTGATGCGGGAAGAACCGGGCGTGGGCGCCTTCCTCCACGAGACCGTCCACCGCCCCGGAGAGGATCCCCAGATCCACGAGGCCCTCCACGAGGACTCGAACGGCGGCGTCGTGGACCGACTGGATCGTGGCGCCGGGGCGCGTGGCGGCGATGGCGGCCTGACGCGCCTCGTCCACCAGATCGTAGACCCGGCGCTGGGCGGGCGTGAAGGAGCCCGAGGCGGGAAGGGTCCTCGTCACGTCACCGTGGTAGTACCCGGCCTCCGCCCCGGCATCGACCAGAACCAGGTCGCCTTCGGCGATGATGTCTCCGTTCCGGACGTAGTGCAGCACACAGGCGTTCCCGCCGCTTCCGACGATGGTGTCGAAGCCCGGCCCGGTGGCCCCGGCCCGCCGGAAGGCGTGCTCCACCGCCGCCTCGACCACCCACTCTCCCACCCCGGGGCGAACGGCGGACGCCGCGGCCCGGTGACCCTCCACGGTCACCGCGCAGGCCCTCCGAAGCGCTTCCAGCTCCTCGGCGTCCTTCCGGAGCCGGTGCTCGTCCAGCATCTGTCCCGGATCGACCACGCCTCGCGGACCCGCGCCGCGTCGAGGCCCCCGTCTCCGGGCCGAAGCCAGAGCGCCGAGGACCAGATCCTCCAACGCGTCGCGCCGGCCGAGCCGGTAGTGAAGCAGGTCGCCTCGTTGGAGGAGGTCGGGAAGCATCGTGGGGAGCTCGCCGAGAGGGTGGCAAGCGTCGACGTCCACGCGCTCCGCCACACCCTCCGGGCCCAGCCGCGGACCCGCCCACAGCTCGGCCTCCGGATCCCTCTCCCGCACGAAGAGCACGACTTGCTTCTCGTCTCCGCCCACCAGCACCGCCACCGTACCGGGCTCGATGAGCCCGGTGAGGTAGTACAGCTCCCGATCCGGGACATACGGGCGTTCGGTATCTCGCGACGAGTACTGAACCGCCGCCGCCGGAAGCACCATGACGCCGGCGCCGAGTCCGTCGAGAACGCGGCGTCGGCGGGCAGCGAAGGTCTTCGGGGTGGCTTCGGGAAAGTCGGGCGTGGTCATAGCGCCCAAGCTAGCGAGAGCCCCGCCCGATGGGGATACATCCGTCTAGGCGCATTCCCGGAGGCGCACTATCATCAAGCGTGCCACGAGCCCGGCAGGGCCCCGAGGCGCCATCCCGAAGAAACGACGCCCCGCGAGGGGCCGAACGATACCCTGGAGGGTCTGGTGATTCGATCTCTGCAGCGCTGGCCGCAGACTCTCGCTCTACTCCTCGTCGTGGCCCACTCGCCATCGGCGGCCCAGGAGGAGCCCGACACCGTCTTCCGCATCGAGCCGGTCCTCGTCCGTGTGCTCCCGAGCACTATCGGCATGGCGACGCCCTACCCGGTTTCGGTCATCGCCGGTGCGGAACTCACGCGGGGAGTGTCGCCGGCCTTCATCGAAGACGCCGTCCGTGCGGTGCCCGGCCTCCAGGTGCAAAATCGGTACAACCTGGCCGTCGGCGAGCGGTTCTCCATCCGGGGATTCGGCGCCCGGTCCCAGTTCGGGGTCCGGGGCATCCGGGTTCTGGTCGACGGCATCCCCGCCACCCTCCCCGACGGGCAGGCCACCCTCGACCATCTCGATCTCGCCGGTCTCGGCCGGGTCGAAGTGATCCGGGGTCCGTCCGCGGCGGCGTATGGCAACGCGGCCGGCGGAGTACTCCACTTCCAGACGTTGAGCCCGCGGGTCGTGCCCCAGGGTGTCACAGCCCGGTCCACGGTGGGGTCCGACGGCCTCTGGACACTCCAGGCCGACGTCACCGGAGCGTCCGGCGAGACCGGCTATCGAGTCGGCGTGTCGAGGATGACGTACGACGGCTTCCGGAACGATCCCATCGCCGACGACGGCTCGGTGTACGGAGGCGGCACCCGAACGGTATTCAACAGCACCCTGGATCTGCCGGTCGGCGGCGGTGAGTTGCATGTCGTAGCCAACGCCGTGGACCTGGACGCCGACAACCCGGGGTCCCTGCCCTTCGATCGTATCGAGAACGAAGAGCGGGGGGCGTGGGGCTTCAACGTCGCCAGCGGAGCGCGGAAGGACGTTCGCCAGGGCCAGCTCGGTGCTACCTGGAACCGCCCCGTGGGTGGGAGCCAGCTCGAGTTGGCCACGTGGGGGATCCGCCGGGAACTCGACAATCCGATCCCGGGACGGGTCATCGACCTGACCAGGAACGCGGGAGGCTTCCGGGGATCGCTGGCAGGCACGGTCGAGATGCGAACCGGCACCTTCGGCTGGCGGATGGGCACGGAGGCCGAGCTCCAGTACGACGACCGGAAGAACTTCGACAATGACGACGGAGAGCCAGCGGCGCTGGTGCTCGACCAGGACGAACGCGTGAGGGCGTTGGGTTTCTTCGGTCAGGGTCGCCTGGACTTCAGTGCCTCCATCGCCATCCTGGCTGGCGCGCGATATGACAACGTCCGCTTCACGGTGGCGGACCGCTTCACTGCCGGGGGCGACCCCGACGACTCGGGTCGACGCACCATGGGTTCGTTCAATCCGTCCGTCGGCGTCGTGTTCAAGCCCGGCGCGCCCACGGAGATCTTCGCCTCGGCATCCAAGGCCTTCGAAACGCCGACGACCACCGAGCTCGCCAACCAACCGAGCGGCGCCGGAGGTTTCAACGAGCTTCTCGAGCCACAGGAGAGCACGACGCTGGAGCTTGGCTTCCGCTTCGCCCCTGGACCGGAGTTCGCGCTCGAAGCTTCGGTCTTCACCACCGACGTAAGCAGCGGCCTCGTGCCTTTCGAGGTGGCGTCCGACCCCGGCCGCGTCTTCTACCGCAACTCGGGCCGCTCGGAGTACAGCGGCCTGGAGGCCTCCGTCGACGGAGAGCTCTTTCCCGACGGGACGCTGAGATTGGCCTACACGAGGACCAACGCCCGCTATGTATCGTTCCGCCCCGAAGGCGTGGACTACTCCGGCAACCGGGTTCCCGGAATCGCCCCTCGCAGCGTCGACGGCGTGTTCGCGTACGCACCCGGCACGGCCTTCTTCGAGCTCCGCGGGCTGTGGCGTCAGCCCATCCCCGTGGACGACGGGGACACCGTCCGTGCCCCGCCCTTCTTCCTCATGGACGTCTCGGTGGGCCTCGACGGTTATGCCGTGGGCAACACCCGCATGAGCCCCTTCGTCAGGGTCGGGAACGTCACCGACACCTATTACATCGCTTCGGTGGTGCCCAACGCCTTCGGGAGCCGGTACTTCGAGCCCGGCCCTGGCCGGACCTTCAGCCTGGGGCTGGCCCTTAGCTGGGGATACTGACCCGGGACGAGCGCCTGGCGGCGGATGGGCTACGGGGGAGCGCGAGCCCCCGGCTCACCGGCACCCTTCGGGACGGCGCACCAACGCCAGGGCGTTGACTACCGGGCGTTCCCCGGTGGGATCCGACGGACGGTTGATGGTCGCCCCGGACACCACGAGAGCTGTCGAGCCCCCACCGTCGAGGTTCAGGGCCTCCTCCGCTCCCAGTGCTTCGAATAGCTCGACCAGTTCGGGCAGGGCCATCCCCGACGAGTACGGTGGCTGACGTCCGTCCACGACGATGAGCCACACGACCCCGGTCTCCACGTCCCACCCCACCGCCGTCCTGGGATGACGCGCCGCCGCGAAGCTGGGACGGGCCTCCACTTCCAGGTCCCCCACGCGGTCACCGTCGTCCAGAAGATCCGGGAAGCCACCGACGGCCGTGGTCCCATCCCCAGCGGCGCCTGCAGGCCACCCGAGGCGAAGGACGCCCGCCTCCTCCCTGGCACTTCCCATCCACGGAGGCGACCCGCTTCGCCATGCGAAGGTCGGCCTCTCCGCCCAGGACGTCACCACGCCTTCCACCACCTCCACGCCCACCGGCGCGCCCTCCGGGGTGAAGAAGTCGGCGTTCACGGCGGCGACGACCCCCGTGGCCCGCCGCGCGACCATCTCCGACACCCGCTCCCGACCGCTGCCACCTCTTTCCCGAGGAGCAGCCCGGAGTACATCGAATCCCAAGTCGCAGCGGCCCTGGAGGCGCGCCTGGACGGCGTGGATTGCCCAGGGTCCGCGGGGCGACCACAGGTAGCGGTAGACGACGCCAGGGTGAAGGTGGACCGTCCGGATCGTGTCCGGTGTCAGGAGGGCCATCGCCTCGGGGCTCATGACGAGCCCCACCCGGGCAGGCCTGTCCGGGGGCGCACACGCACCCAACCAGGTAGCCAGAAGCACGAGCAGAAGTCCGTGGACCCGTGGGCGCACCGTGCCTATACTCCGGCGGGTCGACATCCCTTCGACCCCCGGTTCCTCGGGCTTTCTCCTCCCAACTGGCCGCACCCCGACGTGAAGAGCGCCGCCACAGTCCTCCTCCTCTCCCTCGTCCTCGCCTTGCCCACTCAGGCCCAGGCGCCCGGCGCCGGAGACGGCGTCCGGATCGGAGTGTCGTTCGGAGGGATCAGCACAGTCGCGCTGAACGTCGAGCTCTTCCGCGACAGCCGTGCGCTGGATCTCTCCCTCGGCACCTGGTCCTTCCGCGACCTGAGCGTTTCGGCCGTGGCCAAGCAGTATTTCGGCGCCAGCGCTGCCCGCCCCGTCGTCGGCGCCGGCCTCTGGATGGCCACGTCGTGGGCCGGCGGTGAGCGAACGGGAGTCGCCCTTGTCCTTCGGGCTCCCGTGGGCGTCGACTGGGCCGTCGATGGAAGTCGTCACTCGGTGGGTGCCTTCCTCAACGTGAACCGTGGCCTTTGGGTTCGCCGGTCGGACCCGGAGGACGACCTCCCGATGAACCGTCGCTTCGTGCCCCTCCCGGAGCTCTACTACCGCTTCCACTACTGATCGACGGCTCGCCGGTCCGATCACCAATCCCCGCTGGGCTCATCCCAGCTCTCCGACCAGAAGCGCTCCTCCTCGTCGTCGACCTCGTCGAGGTCGAGGGGCTCATCGTCATCGATGTAGATCTCACCCTTGTCGATGATCCTCCGTATGAGGTCGTCATCGACGCTAGGTGGTCGCACCCCGAACGCCTCCTTGCGCCGCGCTCGCAGCGATACCCCGGCGGCCATGGCGAGAACCGCCAGTCCCACGCCGAAGATCAGCCAGAAGAGTGCGTACATATGTCGTCAGTCGAGGGGGGTCATCCCTACGTACTTCAGTCCGCTGCCGGTGTTGAAGAGTACTACCTCGTCCTCGGCCGAGATGAGCCCCTTCTCCATCAGCATGGGGACGGCAGCCGCCGTCGCGCCACCCTCCGGCGCCATGAAGACACCGGTTTCACTCCCCACGTTGGCCACCCATTCGGCCATGACGTGATCGGGCACGGCCACGGCGCCCCCCCCCGACTCGCGGAGCGCCCGTAGAATGAGGAAGTCACCGACGGCGCCCGGGACGCGCAGGCCGGACGCGTACGTCTGGGCGCCCTGCCACGTCTCGGCATGCTCCGCACCCGTCTCCCAGGCGCGCACCATGGGCGCGCAACCTGCGGCCTGGACCGTGAACATCTTCGGCCGATCCGACCCGATCCAGCCCAGGCGCTCCATCTCGTCGAATGCCTTCCACATGCCGATGAGGCCGGTTCCGCCCCCGGTGGGATACACGATGGCGTCGGGGAGTCGTCCACCGAGCTGCTCGGCGAGCTCGTACCCCATGGTCTTCTTGCCCTCCACCCGATAGGGCTCCTTCAAGGTCGAGAGGTCGAACCACCCCTTCTCCTCGACCCCCTGTTTGACCACACGACCGCAGTCGCTGATGAGACCATCGAGAAGCTGAAGGTCGGCGCCGAGGGCTCGGATCTCCTCCAGGATGGGCGCCGGGGTATCCGTCGGCACCACCACGTGGACCGGCAAGCCCGCGGCCGCACCGTACGCCGCCGCCGCGCTCCCCGCGTTCCCGGCGGACGGGAGCGCCAGCTCCTCGGCGCCCAGCTCCAGTGCCCGCGACACGGCCAAGCAGAGTCCCCTGGCCTTGAACGACCCCGTGGGATTCTGCCCCTCGTCCTTCAACCACAGCCTCCGGACACCGAGTCGGCGGGCCGTACGAGGCGCGTCGAGGAGGGGCGTCCACCCCTCACCCAGTGCGACCCGAGCCGAGGGGTCACGGACGGGCAACACCTCGGCGTAGCGCCAGAGGTCGGCCCGACGAGGGGCGACATCGGCCATGGAGAAGCCGTCGATGGCGTCCAGGTCGTATCGGGCGAAGAGAGGCTTCCCGGCTTCGGAGAGGCCGATGAGCTGCTCGCTGTCGTAGGTCTCGCCCGTCGCCGTGCATTCGAGGTGGGTGGCTCCGGGTACGTGGGTGGGATCGGTCATGACTGGGAGGTGGAAGTGGCGGTCTGGTCTCCGCTGGGAGACGACGTGCGCAAGAGTATACCAAGCCCGAGTGCGAAGGCGATCCCCCCTCCGAGCACCGACTCCCAAGGGGGAGGTGCGTAGGGGTCGGCGAACGCTCCACTCAGCGCCGGGGTGGAGGCGATGGCGACGATGGCGGCGTTGTTGAAGAAGTGCATGGCCATGCCCACCCAGAGCGAACCGGTCCTCCAGACCGCCCAGGCGATGACACAACCCAGGGCGGCTGTCGGCAGGAAGCGGATGGCAGTCGCGACCGAGAGGTGGAAGGCGCCGAACACGAGACCGTTGAGGACCACCATCCGCCCGGTGGAGAGCGATCGCGTACCTCCCAGGAGCACTCCCCGGAACACGACCTCCTCACAGACCGCCGGGGTGAGCGCCACGACGAAGAGCAGCCAGACCAATCGCGCCGGCGAGTCCGCCGTCACCAGAGCCTCGAGACCCTCGAGGAGCTCCTCGGGCACCGGCATGACGAAGGTCTGCAGCCATCCGAGAACCCACCCCAAAGGAAGGGCCCCGGCCCCCAGGAGCAGAGCGCCGGTGAGTCCTGGTCCCGAAGGGAGGGACAGCGAGAGGAACCGAACGGGATCGGCGCCGGACCTGGCCGTCCACCAGAGCGCAGGCAGGAAAAGGAGCAGCCACTCCGAAGCGAGGAGTCCCGCCTGGCCCAGGAGGAGCTGGAGGACCAGCCCGCCGAAGAGAAAGAGGACCGCGACGCCCAGGACGAAGACCAGGACGGAGCCCGGCCCGGGTGCGCGTGTATCTTCCGGGGAGACGTAGGTGTCGCTCACGCCGAACGGTACAGCGAGTGCGGCAACCTTCCAACGGCCACGGGCCATCAAACCCCCCGATATGAGCATCGAGACGTCGACGACTCCCGAGCATCGCCTCATCCGGCTCGCCGCCGACGGCGACGCCACGGCCATCCGCGCGCTGTACGACCGGTACGCGCCGAGGGTGTACGCCGTGGTGCGCCGGATCGCCGGCGACGACGACCTGGCGCAGGACTACGCGCAGGAAGCGTGGATCCGGGCCATCAGGGCGCTGCCGACGTTCCGGGGGGATTCCCGGTTCTCGACGTGGCTGCACCGTATCGCGGTGAACTCGGCGCTACAGGCGTTGAGGAAGGCCGACACGCGAAAGAAGCGTGAGGGTCCGGTTCCCGACGAGATCCCCGTGGCGCCACGCCATCGGGACTCGCTCCTCCAGCAACGACTGGAGCGGGCGCTGGACGGACTTCCCCAGGGTATGCGGCGAGTCCTCATCCTCCACGACGTGGAGGGCTATACACACGAAGAAATCGGAGACGTGCTCGGCGTGACGGCCGGGACGTCCAAGTCACAGCTATCCAAGGCCCGGGCCAAGATGCGAGTCATGCTCGCGGATCTGGACGGCGCCGTGCAGGAACACGGAGCAGAAGCATGGAACATCTGAGCCTCGAAGACCTGGGTCGCCTGGTCGACGACCAACCGACCACCGACGAGATGCGGCATCTGGGGGCCTGCGACGTGTGCGCCCAGGAACTGGACGCCCTTCGGGCCCAGACCCGGGCTCTGGGTGCGCTGCCGGAGATCCTGCCGCCGAAGGGCGACTGGCACGCCATCGAGGCGAGGCTGCGCTCCGAGGGGCTCGTCGAAGATCCGGGCCTCTTCCGGAAGCTGGGTCTGGCCCGGACGCCGAGTTGGATGAAGGCCGCGGCGGCGGTGCTCCTCTTTCTCAGCGGAACCGGCACAGGTGTCGCCATGGCCTCGTCGGGGGGTGTCGGGCAGGGTCCGGCGACCCTCGGCGACGTCGCCACCGTGGAGGACGCGGCGTCGGCCGTACGCTCGGCCGAAGAGAACTACGTATCCGCCGTCTCCCGCTATCATGAGCTTCGCGCCCGGGAGGGCGGCGAGGACCTGGGCGTCGATCCCATCACCCGCGTAGCAGCGCTGGAGCACCTGGTCATGGTGAGCCAGGCCGCCGTGCGCCAGGCGCCCGGCGACCTCTTCTTGAACGGCTTCCTGGCCTCGGCGGTGGCCGAACGGGACGCGGCCCTCAGGATGGTGTCCTCGGGCCAGGACACCTGGTACTGATGAGTAACGGTGCGAGAACCCCCGGAGGGTTCGCCCTGGTGGCGGCGCTGGCCCTTTTCGGCCACTCGACGGCCGCCGACGCGCAGGATCGGAGCCGCGCCGACGCCTGGGAGAGAGCCGCGTCGGATCGGGGGTGGATCGGAGTCTCCTTCAACGTCTCCGCCGACGAGGTGGGGCTTCAGGAGGCCATCTACATCACCGAGGTGAGCGACGGCAGTCCCGCCGCCTCGGCGGGCCTCCGCAGGGGCGACCGGGTGGTCGCCATCAACGAGCTCGACACACCGCGGGAACTGGCCGCCCTTCCGGAACTCTTGAGGCTGAGCGCCGGTGATCCCGTGGTCATCGTGGTGGAGCGGAACGGTGATCGCCGGCGGTTCCGTATACGCGCCGCCAGTCGTCCGCCGGGCTTCGCTCCGAGTCGCAGCGTCGAGGTCACAATGCGCAGCGATTCCCTCGTGGAGACCTGGTCCCGGTCCATGGACTCGTTGCGAATCCATCTCCGATCGTCCGACGGCGCCAACGACGTGCGCATCCAGGAGGTCCGGGGGCCACAGGGCAGCATCCGACGCATGGTCATCGCCGGGGACGGAGATACCCGCGTACGTGCCCCTTTCGAGTTCTTCATTTTCAAGGGTGAGGAACACGACTCGCTGCGCACGGAGATGGTCGAGCTCAACGAGGTGGTCGTTCAGCTACAGGACCGGATCCGCTCCCGGGAGAACGAGCTCCGGAGACGACTCGGATCGCCGTCGGGGGGCCTGCTGGACGACGACCCCCAGCTCCGCCGCCTCACGCAGCAGCTCGACCAGGTGTCGGTCCGCTCCGGGCAACTCGAGGCTGCCATGGCCCAGGCCGCGCGCGAAACCGCCGGTCTCCAGTACGACGTGGTCGACTCCGAGCGCCGAACGGTGGTGGGAGACGGGAGAGTGGGAGGCGAGTTTCGGCCGCTGACGCCCTACCTCCTCGGGCGAAACCTCGTCGCCGGCGCGGAGATCATCGACCTCGAACCGGAGTTGGCCCGGTACTTCGAGGTGTCGAGTGGCGTCCTGGTGACCAAGGTCACGCCGGGGACCCCTGCCGCCATCGCCGGGATCGTCCCCGGAGATGTCATCACCCGCATGGACCAGGTCGGTGTCCGGTCGGTGGAGGACCTGCGGTACGGGGTGTCCGTGGCCGGAGACACCCTCCCCCTCACCCTCATTCGGGAGGGGGAGAGTCGTCAGGTCCTGTTGAGGAAGCGCTGACGCGAGGCCGCACCCGAGGCGGCCTGGCCGTCGACTCGCTACTCGTAGCGTAGAGCGTCGATAGGATCGAGCAGAGCCGCCCGTCGCGCCGGCCAAAGACCGAAGAAGAGCCCCACCGCGGCGGAGAAGCCGATGGCGGTGAAAACCGCCTCCGGGGCCACCGAGGTGTCCCACTCGGCCATCCGCGTCAACATCTCGGACGCCCCGTAGCCAGCCGCCACGCCAAGGAGACCCCCCAGGGTGCAGAGGAAGAGTGCTTCGACCAGAAACTGGGTCATGATGGCGCGTTTGGTAGCGCCCAGGGCCTTCCGAACGCCGATCTCCCGAGTCCGCTCCGTCACCGACACCAGCATGATGTTCATGATGCCGATCCCGCCGACGATGAGGCTGATGGCGGCGATCCCGGCCAGGAGCAGCGCAAACGTTTCATTGGCCTCGTTCCGGGTCTCAAGAAGGTCGGCCGAGTTCCGGATGTTGAAGTCGGCGTCCTCGCCGACCTTGATGCGGTGCTCCCGACGCATGATCCGATCGATGGCGCCGAAGGCCTGGTCCAGCTCTTCGGGCGTCTCGGTGGAAGCATAGATGGAGTTCAGGCGGTCCCGCCCCCCCATCACCCGATACTGGGCGGTGGACTGGGGAATGAAGATCTGATCGTCGGGACGGATCCACGCGGCGTCGCCTTTCTCCTCCAGCACGCCGACGACCTCGAAAATGATTCCGCGAATCTGGATGGTGGTACCGACGAGGAGTTCCGGGGCCGTACCCCCTAGCGTCTCCGGCACGTTGTAGCCCAACACCGCGACCCGTCGTCGTCCCTGTACCTCTCCCTGGTCGAAGAACCGCCCGGTCGTGAGCTCGTGGCCGTACATCTCGAAGTACTCGGGCCAAACACCCATGATCTGGGTGTTGGAGTTGTACCGCCCGTACGTCACCTGCATCCGGCTCTGTTGCTCCGGCGAGACCTTCAGGAGCCCGTCGGAACCCGCGCGGAGGGCGATGGCGTCGTCCACGGAGAGTTGGGCGTCACCGCGGGACACACCGCCCCACATCTGCTGCCCGGGGCGGATGGTGAGAATGGTCGTCCCCATCCGGTTGATCTCTTCCTGCACCCGCTGCTGGGCGCCCTCGCCGAGGGCCACCATGGTGATGACGGCCGCGATCCCGATGACGATGCCCAACGTGGTGAGGACGGAACGCAGCACGTTGGCGCGCACGGCGGCCATGGCCACCATGACGATTTCGAAGAGAAGCATGTCGGCGCTCCTAGCGGCCGCGGCCTGGACTGCCGCCACCACCGAACGGACTGCCACCGCCCATCCTCTCGCGCATCCGCTCCAGGAACTCGTCCTGCTGGGCCTGCAACTGCGCCGGGCCGACGACGACCAGTGTCTCATCGCCGTCGAGGCCGCTCACGATCTCCACGCTGTCCCAGTCCCCGATGCCCAGCAGGACCAGTCGGGGCTCGGGGATGCTGTCCGCGCCGAGGACGAAGACGGCCGCGGGACGGGTTTCCCGGTCCGACGCCTGGCTCGACTGCCTCGCGCCGCCAGCGCCGCCCATGGCGCCTCGCGCACCCCCGGCCGGTCGCAGCCCCTGCATTACGGTGCGCATGGAGTCCTGGGAGATCTCGCCTGCTTCGACCTGGGCCCGGAGGGCCTGGATCCGAGCCATGGGGTCGGCGGTCGTCTCGCCGGATGCCGCCTGGCCGTTGTCGCCGGCCTCGCTGGAAGCCCGCCGCTGGGCGCCAGCGGCCCCCGCTCCGCCCTGCTGTCGTCTGGGAGCCGCAGCCGAGCCTTCGCCACCACCGGCAACGCGGCCCGGACGACCACCAAAGCCGCCTGCACCCCTGAACTGGGCGAGGGTGGCATCATCGAGCTCGAGTCCGAGCGCCATGGCCGCCGGACCGACATCGGACGTCTGCACCACGGCGTTGTTCGGCACGACGACGACATCGATGGCCGAATCGATGAAGATCTCCACCTCGGCGTTCATGCCGGGCTTCAGCAGGCCCGATTGGTTGTCGATGGACACGATGACCGGGAACATGGTGACGTTCTGCTCCACCGTCGCCATGGGTTCGATCTTCTCCACAACGCCCTGGAAGGTCCGATCGGGGAACGCTTCCACGCTCACCGACGCGGTCAGACCGGCTTCCAATTCCCCCATGTCGGTTTCGTCGACCAGGGTACGTACCTGCATGTCGCCGAGGTTGGCCATGACGAAGAGGACGGAGCCTCCGGACACGTTCGACGACGCCGACTGGATCACGGCGCCCTCCTCGACGTTCCTCTGGATGATGGTGCCCGACATGGGAGCACGAATGCTCACGTCGGCGAGCTGAAGGTCGGCGAGTTCGTGATTCGTCTGCGCGCGGACCAAAGACGCCTGGGCGTTGGCGAACGAGAGCGTGGCGTTCTCGAACTCGGCCTGTGTGATGACCTCGGCCTCGAGAAGCTGTTGCTGACGCTCCAACTGGGCCCGGGCGATCTCGAGCTGGGCCTGGGCGACCGCCAGGTCCGCCTCCGTCTGATTGAAACGGTTCCGGACGTCACGTGGATCGATCTCGGCGAGGAGTGCCCCTCGCTCGACCTGATCGCCCACGTCGGAGTATAGGCGCAGGATCTCGCCCGACGCCTTGGACTTCACTTCGACTTCGCGCACCGGCTCCACCGTGCCCGTGGCCTCGGCACGAAGCTCGAGGGTGCCGCGGGTGGCCTCGGCGGTGATGAAGCGTGGACCTGTTTCCTCGGCGGCCTCGCCCGTCTGGCAAGCCCCGAGGGCGATCGCTCCCGTCGTCAGGAGCGCGAAACGCAACGTGGTCATGCGGAAGTCTCCACGGGCTCGTTCAAGAAGTCCTGCTCGATGAGCCCGTCTTTCAGGTGTACTTGACGCCTCGCGTGCTCGGCGATGTCGTGCTCGTGCGTTACCAGGACGATGGTCTGGCCGCTTTCGTTAAGTGCCTCCATCTGTGCCATGATCTCTTCACTGGTCACGGAGTCGAGATTCCCCGTCGGCTCATCGGCGAGGAGGAGGGCCGGCTCGTTCACCAGGGCGCGAGCCACCGCCACCCGCTGTCGCTGGCCACCCGACATCTCCGGGGGCTTGTGGTCCATGCGATCGCCGAGGCCCACGAGCTCGAGTTTCTCCTCGGCGCGGCGGCGACGCTCTTTGCTGCTGACGCCGGCGTAGATGAGAGGCAGCTCGACGTTGTGCAGGGCTGATGCCCGCGGGAGCAGATTGAACGTCTGGAAGACGAAGCCGATCTCGCGATTGCGGACCCGGGCCAGCTGATCGTCGGAGAGGTCGCTTACGAGCTGTCCGTTCAGCCAGTACTGACCGGCGGTGGAGGTGTCCAGACATCCGATCATGTTCATGAACGTCGACTTCCCGGAGCCCGAGGGTCCCATGATCGCGACGAACTCGCCGCGTTCGATGGTCAGGTCGACGCCACGAACCGCACGAACCGTCTCGGCCCCGAGGACGTAGTGCTTGGTCAGTCCCTCGGTGCGGATGATGACCGCGTCCCGCTCCCTTGATTCATCGTGTCCCTTCACAGCTCTCTCCCGAGGATCGCTTCAAGTTCCGCCCGCGCCAGGATGTAGTCATAGCGGGTCGTGATGAGGTCCGTTTCGGCCTGGGTCTGCGCGTTCTGGCTGATGAGGACGTCGAGGATCGTCGCCGCACCCACCTCGTAGCGCGCCCGGACCACACGGAGGTCCTCTGCTGCTACGAGTACGGCCTCTTCGGCAATCACCGTGGCCCGTTCCGCCGTCAGCAGATTCTGGAGCGCGGCGTCGGCCTGCTCGCGTGCGGCGAGCCTGGCGTCGTCCTCCTGGAGGCGGGCGACCCGCTGGACGAATTGCGCCCGGTCGATGCTGCTTTCCCGCTGGAACCCGTTGAAGATCGGGTAGCTCATGCTCAGCGACATGTTCCAGCTGGTACTGCCGCCGGTGAGCGATGGATCCTGGTTGGCCCAGTTGTACCCCGACGAGAACCTGAGGCTCGGAAAGTAGGCCGAACGGGCCGCCGAGACGGTCGCCGCCGCGGCAACCGTCGATTCGGTGGCCGCCATCACCGACGGGGACGCCTCCTCGGCGAGCTGCATGATCTCCTCCTCGGAGAGAGGCAGCGAGCCAGGATCGAGGTCGTCCGGCGGTGTGGGCCGCACGGCATCCGGGACCCCGATCTGGCGCCCCAGGGAGACGCGTGACGCGCGGAGGGCCGTCTCGGCCTGAAGCACGGCTTGCTCGGCGTTCACCACATCGAGTCGCGCCCGCAGGGAATCGGAAATCGTCGCTTCACCCAATCGGGTACGGTTGCGTACGATTTCCATGTTCTGCTCTGCCTGGACCACCCGCTGCCGGGCCACTTCCAGGAGTTCCTCCTGTTCGAGGGCGGAGAAGAACAGCCCTTTCGTCTGGAGAGTGACCTGGTACCGCTGATTGGCGTAGCGGGCCTCCGCCGCCCGAACGTCGGCCTGAGCGGCATCGTACTCACGGAAGCGTCGAAGCCCCTCGAAGACCGTCAGACTCCCCGAAAGCCCGGCACTGTAGGAGTCCGAGCTACCCGGCTCGAAGCTTCCCGTCACCTCGTCGAACGTCCGCGCGCTGCGGAGAGATCCCGAAGAACTCGCACTGACGCTGGGGAGGAACGAGGCCCACGACGTCTTCCGGCTCAGGAGCGCGTTGTCCACCGCCTGGCTCTGCTGCGCCATCTGCGGGCTGCGCACGAGGGCTCGCTCCACGGCCTCCGTCAGGGAGATCGACTGCTGGGCCCGGACGTGCGTAGGCACGAAGAGAGCCGCGCCCGCCGCCAGGCAGGCAAGGGTGCGGACCGCGGTCCGCGTTGAGCTGTGCATGGTTGGTCAGTCCTTCTCGTCACCGTTTTCGCTTTCAGCCTGGCGCCTGGCGTCCCACTCATCGAGTAGTCGCTGGTACTCGGCCGCTTGATCTGCCGAGAGCACCGATTTGATCGCTTCGCGCGTGTTGAGAAGGTTGGCCCTGTAGTCCACTTCGAACTCGGCCTCGACCCGCTTCAACTCTTCATCGATCGCATTCCTGCGAGCGCGATGCTCTTGGATGATAGAGTCGATGCCGGCCAGTTGGGATTCGTTAGCTCCCACCTGCTGATAGAGGTAGCGACGCTCTCCCGAAGACTCTTCTTCGGGCTCTTCACCCTCCTGGGCGGTCTCGGCGACCTCTGCGGGAACCGGAGCGGCCCCGAGCTCCGAATCCACCACGAGTCCCACCAGAATGCCTGTGCCGAACACGGCGACGAGGACACCGGCGGTGATGAGTCGGGTGCGTGACGTGTCGCTCATCAGAAGTTGTCCGGAGCGAAGCTGGCGAAGAGGACCGCGGTGTTGGCTTCGTCCAACACGGGAACCGGCTCGCCCGGGAGTTCGGCGATCATCTCGTCGCCGGCCGGCGCCGAATCCAGCGTCCCCGACCCTGCACGCACCAGTAGGAGCGCGGCCACGGCCGCGGCCAACATCGCCGTCGGCACGACGGTTCTGGACCAGGAAGCCATCACCTCGACCACGGTCTCACGCGCCATCGTCCGGCGACGCGCCAGCTCCGACGCCGCGCCCGCCATGACCCGACCATGGAAACGGAACCAGTAGTTGGCCTCGCGCCTCACCGGATCGAGGCTCTCCAGAGCCTCCGCCACCATCGGGTCGGGGGCCGTGTCGGACATCTCGTCGGGGCCCCGACGGAACCATGTCATCATTGTGCTTTCCTCAATATTTCCGGCACTCCGGGGACCTCTCCCAAGGCCGCCCGCAACGCCTTCCTCGCGAAGTGCAGATGGGACCTCACGGTCCCTGACGGGATTTCCAGTCGCTCCGCGATCTCTCTGTGTTTCCATCCTTCCATGTCGTGCAGGAGAACGATCTCCCGCTGTACCTCTGGAAGCTGGCCCAGGGCATCTTCGAGAAGAGACCTGAGCTCGATGTTCTCTGCCACCTTGTCCGGCGTCGGAGCCGACGAACGGGCCCCCGGAGGGACCTGGTCCGTCTCTCGAAGCGACTCACGCCGGATCAGGTTCTTCGAGCGATTCCTGACGATGGTCATCAACCATCCTCCGAACCTCTCGGGACTCCTGCACTCTTCCAGGCGAGCCAGTGCCACGAGAAACGACTCCTGTGCCGCATCTTCCGCATCTTCGTGCCGACCTGTCACGGATAGAGCCACCGCGTACGCGGGGCGCTGGTACCGCTTCACCAGGAGCCCGAACGCGACTTCGTCGCCTTCTCGGGCCCTGCGAACCAGCTCTCCATCCGCGGGAGGGTCGGACATCTTATCTGACACCGAATGGTCGAAACGTGTTGAGGGTAGCGGACGCCGGGCGCACCGGTCGCCTCGTTGATTTTCCCGGAGCACCCATCCTCGTCCTGCTTCTATTGTACGCTCTCACCGGCTACATCGCACCGCATCGGTGCCTACGAGCCACGCCGACGGCCACGTCCGCGACGCCCCCTCCCGCCTGTCTCGGCGGCGGGATCGCGGGGAGGTGGTGGCGGGCGGGACGCCGCGAAGGCCGTTTCCAGGGCCGCCGCGGTCATGTCGGTGAGCGCTCGGCCCACCACGAGCGCCTCGCGGGCATGCCCGCCCTCGGACGTTCCCGCCGCCCAGAAGCCAAGAAGGAGCAGCGGCGAGTCGGAGGCCCGGGCGCCTCCCGACCGCCCCACCACGCGTACCGTCCAGACCTCTCCCTCCGCGGTGACCTCCCTCTCCTCGGTGTCCGGCTCCACCGGAGGGGGCGGCGCGTCCACGGCCGTCATGGCCCGAACCGGGGTCGGTTTGGCGGCACGCGGCTTCCGTTCTCCGGCCTTACCCCCGCCCCGGCCCTCCGCCGAAGGCGGCCGAGCCGGCCTGGGGGGCTCCGGCCGGGGGTCTTCGTCCCGCATGTCGGAGGGATCGCTCATGTATCGGAAGGTTGCAGGGTCGAGTCGAAGCCACCTTATTAACGGCGCCCCACATGAACGGCGCCCCGCACCTATCTTAGTGGACCTCCCCACCCGAGGCAGCATGGCCGACGGATCCGACACCGAACGGCAGGCCAAACGGGAGTATACCGAGCTCCTCCGCCTTCACGAGCAACTCCTGGGGCAATTCACGCGCGCCCGCGACGAACTTCTCGCGCCCGGCACCGACTCGCTGGTCAAGCGCATCAAGGCACGCACGGGCTCGGAGCCCGAACTAGCCGAGCTCAAGACCGCGGTGGAGCAGGCCATCCGTGCCCTCAAACTGTCCCAGTCACACATAGAGGCCACCGTAACCGAGCGTATCGACCCGGATCACGAGGTCGAGGGAATCGCGAACCTTCCGGTCTATCTGCAGCGATTCCTGGCCGAGAGGGCCGGCCAGCCGGGCTTCGATTACGAGGTGAAGCAGGATGCCGTTCGGGGCTGGATGATCTGTTGGAAAGAGTACACCAGCCGAGGAACGGTCCGGGGATACGGCCAGATCTGCGAGCGCCCCTATGCCTGGCTGGAGGACTGAGGGTCAGCGCCCTCCGCGTACCGTCTCCAGGGCGTCCTGCCCGTAGAACATCCGGACGTACTTCGCCTGCGCATCCGTAACCCGACGCACCACCCAGACGAGGTGCACGTAGTTGGGCTCGGACGGTTCACTCTGAAGCCGCATGCCGGCCTCGGCCGGCAGTCTGCCACCCTTCCGATTGTTACAGGGCGAGCAGCTGGTGACGACGTTGTCCCATCGGTTCTCTCCCCCTCGTGAGACGGGGAGGACATGGTCGCGGGTCAGGAACTGGCGACCGCGAAGCTCGCTCTTGTGGCGACCACAGTACTGACACGTGTAGGCGTCCCGTGCGAAGAGGAACGTGTTGGTCACCTGGCGCCGAAAACGGTGCGGTACGTGGACGTAACGGACGAGACGGATGACCGCGGGCCACGGGATGGAGCGGTGCTCCGAGCGGAAGCTGCGCTGAGCGTCTTCCTCGAGGATCTCGGCCTTCCCGTCCAGCACGAGTCGGACGGCACGGCGAGGCGCGACGATGGTTAGCGGCTCGAACGAGGCGTTCAGCGCCAGGCAGCTCAAAAGGACCTTCCTCCGATGCAAGTGGACCACCTTGCGCCCGAAGCTATTCCGAAGACGCCCGGGGCTCAATCCCCCGGAGGTCACGTCAGAGTAACGCCACCGGATCACGATCGATGGCGAGTCTGACATCACCGGAGGGGAGCTTGAACTCCTCGGCGAGCGCTTTGGTGACGCTGCCCAGCGAGCGAGGCGACTCGTCGCGGAGGAAGAAATGCCAACGCCATCGCCCGTGGAGCCGCTCGATGGGAGCGGGCGCCGGGCCCACGAGCTCGACCTCGGTCGCCACGCCGGCCCGCTTCCAGCGGGTCGCCACCGCCCTGAGCCACCGGGCGGCTCCTTCGGCCGTCTCCGCCGCCAGACGTTGGTCCGGACTGCTCACCACGACGTTCACCAGCCGGACGTGGGGCGGATAGCTCGGTCGCTCGCGCTCCTGCCACTCTCTCAGGGCGAAGGTCTCGAAGTCGTGATCCACCGCGGCCCGAACGGCGTAGTGCTCGGGCAACGACGTCTGGATATAGACCTCTCCGCCCAGTGAACTCCGACCCGCCCGTCCGGCGACCTGGCTCAGGAGCTGGAAGGTCCGCTCGCTGGCGCGGAAGTCGGGAAGGTGGATCCCCACGTCGGCATTGACGACCCCGACGAGCGTCACCCGGGGAAAATCGAGTCCCTTCGCGATCATCTGGGTCCCGAGCAAGATGTCCACCTCGTGCCGCTCCACGCGCTCGAGGATCCTCTGGTGCGCCCACTTCCCCGACGTCGTGTCGACGTCCATACGGACGATGCGCGCGCCGGGGAACGCCTCGGCAGTCACCCGCTCCACCTGTTCGGTCCCGAGGCCGCGGAATGACAGATCCTGTCCACCGCACCGGGGACAGCGGGAGGGCGCCGGCGCCTCGAACCGGCAGTGATGGCAGACGATCTTCTGCGTCACCCGGTGGAACGTCAGGGAAATCGAGCAGTTCTCGCACTGCTCCACCTCGCCGCACTCCCGGCATTGGACGAACGACGAGTACCCCCGGCGGTTGAGGAGGAGAATCACCTGCTCTTCCCGGCGAAGCCGTAGATCCACGGCGCTCACGAGTTCTTCGGACAGGACGCGGCCGCCGCGACCCGTCGCCTCCGCCGGCTCGGTCCCGTCCCCTTCGCCCTTCTTCCGCCCCCTCCGCAAGTCGACGACGTGGACCGCCGGTAGCCGCCCGCCGCCGACCCGACTCGGGAGGGACAGACGCTTGAACTTGCCCCGACGCGCGTTGTCCCAGCTCTCCAGTGATGGTGTCGCGCTGCCGAGCACACAGACAGCCCCGTGGTGGTGGGCCCGAACCACGGCGAGGTCTCTGGCGTGGTACCGGGGGGCGTCGGATTGCTTGTAGCTCCCGTCGTGCTCCTCGTCGACGACGACGGCCCCGAGATCGCCCAGGGGTGCGAAGAGGGCGGAACGGGCGCCCACGGCGATGGTGCGTTCACCGGAGCGGAGCATTCTCCACGCGTCGTAGCGCTCTCCGTCGGAAAGGCCCGAGTGGAGGACGGCCACCTTGTCGCCGAAGTGGGCCCGGAAGCGCGAGACCGTCTGCGGCGTCAGCGAGATCTCCGGCACGAGGACGATGGCCGTCTTACCCCGAGCCAGCGCCTCCCGCAGGAGCTCGATGTACACCAGGGTCTTCCCGGAGCCCGTGATCCCCTGGAGGAGGAATGGGGCCGGTCGCTCTTCGTCCAGTGCCTGGACCATGGCGTCGAGGGCACGCTGTTGGTCCGGCGTCGGCGTGAGGTCCGGAGGGTCCGCGGCGGGCATGTCCGAGAACGGATCGCGGAGTTCTTCCTCGTCGGCTACGTCCACCAGTCCCTTCTCCTCGAGACCGCTGATGACGCTCCGGCTGAAGCCCTCCACACCGGTCAACGTCGCCAGTTCGGCGGTGCCGCCGGCAGCCTCGATGAAGCCGTAGGCCTCCTCCTGGCGTCGCGCCCGTCCGAAGACCTTCTCCCGCTCTCCCAGCGCCTCGAGGTGGCGGGCGATGCGGACGACGCGACGCGTCTTCACCGGCGGCGGTGGTGGTGGAACGGTCTCGTGGTGGAGAAGCCCCCGGGTCACCAGCGAGCGGATCTCCGGCCAGATGGACCCCATGGCCAACGTCTTCTGCAACGTGCTCACCCGCTGGGGGCCGTCGCGTTGACGGAGAGACCCGACGACCCGCTGCTCACGGGCTCTGAGTCCTCGGGACTCGCTGGCGTGATCGCCACCGGCGGGCGCCCGCAGGGACACGTAGTCCCTCGACACGTCGGAAAGGACCGAGGGCAACGCGGCGCGCAGGGTGATTCCCAGCGGCGACACGTAGTAGTCCGACATCCACCGACACAGCCGGAGAAGATCCGCGGGGACGGTGGGTTCGTCGTCCAGCACCGTGAGGACGGGCCGCAGCCCCCGGATGGCGCCTTCCGCTCCAGGCCCTACCACCCACCCGATGCGTTCCTTGCGGCGGAACGGGACCAGGACGCGCGTCCCTACCGCGGGCGCCTCCCCGGGCACCTCGTAGGTGAAGGTGCGGAAGATGGGCAGCGGCAACGCGACATCGACGCGACTCCGGGCGGTCACTCTTCGAGGAGCGTGAAGATCTCGCGCTGGGGCTCGGAGGGAGTGACCTCGGGGCCGTCCTCTCCCCAGTGGACGTTGACCTCGCTGCGGATGCCGATGTCGCCTTCGATGTAAATCCCGGGTTCCACCGAGAACGCCACCCCGGGCAGGAGTCGCCGGTCGTCCCGACTCTCCAGGTTGTCGAGGTTCGGCCCGCTCCCGTGGAGGTCGGTGTCGATGGAGTGCCCGGTCCGGTGCACGAAGTAGGGTCCATACCCTCGCTCCTCGATGACGGCGCGGGCGACGTCGTCGACCTCGTACCCCCGGACCTCTTCCCCGGCGGCGGCACTCTCAGCGAGGAAGTGCACGGCGGCGTCCCGGGCGTCGCGCACGGCCTCCCAGATCTCCTGCGTGCGGGCATCGACTTTGGAAGCCATGACGCCCATCCAGGTCTGATCCGCGGGGACGGAGCCGGAGAAGGCGCCCCACAGGTCGATGAGGAGGAGGTCACCGCGCTGGATCGTCTCCCCACCCCCCACGGGAGCGTAGTGGGAATCCGACGCCATGGGACCGATGGCGACGATGCAGCTCACGTGGTCCACCAGGTCGTGGCGTCCCAACTCGGCGACGATCCAGTCCGACAGCGCACCCTCGGTCGTAGGGTCGCCCGCCCGAATGGCGTCGGCGGCCCGCTCGAACGCGCCACGGGCCACCCCCTTCACGATCTCGGCCGCCTTCCTGTGGTCTTCGAGTTGCGACGGTGACAACACCGAGTGGAAGCGCGACACGAGGTCGCCGGAGCTGGCGATCTCGATCCCGTGAGACAGGATGACGCCGGCGATTCCTGCCGGCACATAGTCCAGCGTCGGGACCGCACCTCCGGGCGAGACCTCCATGGCCAGCCGGCCCCCGCCGTTCAGGAGGGTGGCCAACTGCTCCTCCATCTCCTGCCAGCCCGAGTACACCCTCCGCTGGAAGGGCCACTGCCGCCAGGAGGACGCCTCGATGGCGTGGATCAGGGCCACGGGCTCGCCCTCGGCGGGCACCAGCACGAAGGCGCGTCGGGTCGTCTTGCCGAGGCCGAGGAGGGAGACGGGCACGGGATTGATGTGGTGGAACTCGTAGAGGAGCCATCCGTCCAGGTCCTGCGCCCGCAACTCGGCCTGAACCCCGTCGATGCCCGTTCGTGTGCACAGCAGCCCTTCACTCATTCGTCTCCATCCTTCCGATCGTGGGTGGACGCGCCGGTCGCCGCCTCGCCCGGCTCGGCATCCGGCTCGTCGCCGAAGAGGGGGAGTCCGGCGGTTTCTTCGTGAGCGGACCCGGCATCGTCTGGGGCCGGGGCCGACTCGCCGGAGGCGTCCCCGGCGCCGGGGTCCTCGTCGGTGATGTCCGGTGCGGGGGTGTCGGCGCGGGGCTCGCCGGCATCGCCGGCGCGCTGACGGTGGTGAGT